>JAOTRR010000028.1:7823724-7834510 GCA_028570945.1 Gogo arcuatus | reverse complement strand
TCATCAAGGTAAACGCTGGCTACTCTGAAGAATCTAAAATATGAAACATTTTTTTTTAACCACACAATTCCATCTGTGTTCCATATTTTATTTCATAGTTTTGATGGCTTCAGTATTGTTCTACCATGTAGAAAATAATCAAAATACAGAAAAACATATGAACGAGTAGATTGTGTCCAAACTTTTGTCTGTTTCTATATCTTCACATTTAGTTATTTTCTCTATTAATTTGTTGGTTCATTTGTTTAGTTATTTAAACACCAGAAAGAAATGACAGTAAAAATCAAATAGAGGCAGCGAAAGTGTAAAATGTTTATTTTTTTATACTGTGCAACAGTCACAATACAATAGTTATTCATACAATCAAACAATGACAAATGAACACTGAAGTGAACCTATCTACACAGGCCTAGGTTATAACCTTTTTCTTGGGGGGGATAGTCCCATGGTGCTTTAGACTTTACATCGCTGTAAAAAATTATATATGCACAACGACTACAACTTAAATTTCTCTAATCCGTTTAAACTGAATTGAATATATAATATTTTCTTTGATACAATGTCAATGCCAGTTGAATATAGCAGGAATGTTTAGTAGGCCTAACTAGCCAAGAATGGCAAACTAAAGCCTTAAAGTGTTTAAAAGAAAGTACATGTTTAAAATACAAGCAACACCTCTGGATTTGTTTTGAAGGAAAAAAAAAAAAAAAAAAAAAAAGGTAAAAAATACATATAGAAAAGTAGATTCAGTCTATTATGCGAACTGTTTTGGATGTTCTGCAAAATCCCATAGCTTAGAGCCACAATGAGGCTATCGTTCCCAAATTTACTCCAGCAACTGGATGAAATGTACCACTTCCACTATGTTAAAAGTTACATGTGTAATAGGAATAATGACAATAAAATGGCTACAATGACATGACATTGGCATGGAAAATAGCTGGGTAATCTGGAGTTGGCTTATGCAGGTTTAACCCCATCACCCTGAAGAAGTTGAGGATCCATTCAGAGATGGTTTTCGCATTTTGTTGCTGAACGTAAACTGCCGATTGGGGCTTCCCATAGAGGAGCCGTTGACTGGGTTGGAAATATGGGGAAAATGTGTATGAGTGGACTGGACGGGTGTGCTTGGACTTGGTAGTGGTGAGGATGTAGACGGGGCTCCAGCTGGGCTGTTGGCCTGGTCACTCGCAGAGTCACTTTCTGAGCGGTTGGCACTACTTAAGCCATCCTGCGTGTGAGTGATCTTCATCTTTTTGCAATTGGGACGTACTCGATATTTCAAGGGTAGCGGCCCGTTCTGATATGAGTACAAGAGAGAGTGGACACTTGATCCATCAGAAGCAAAGTCAATAGCATTGTAATCATTTAAAAAAAAATCATTTGAAAAATCATTTTATTAGAATTCTAAAGTGCTAATTACATAGCAAAATTAATTTGGCAGAAAATTTTTCATCAAGACTTGCTTACCCTTCTCCATGTGTAGATGTAAGCAATGTCCATTAATGTATAGTAGTCCTTTAGAGGCTCATCTTCATACATCACTTCAATCTATGGGAAAAGATATTGCATTTACATGTTAAGTCAGAATTCAGTCCTAAATTACTATAAATAATGAAGCTGATATGAGGAATATTTCATTCTGAACTACAGGTAATACTTAACATGTATTTAAGATATGTCAATTTTCTCAATCCAAAAAAAAAAAAAAAAAAAAAGAGTTGTTAATAAGGGGAAATCAGATTACCTGGAAGGTACATGGTATGTCCATCTTACTTCTCAGAAATTTCCTCAAATGCATTACAGTCATGGCAGCAGGACACTGCAAGTACCTCTTGTTGTTTACCTTCAAAAAGACATGAAAAGTAAAAACTACAAAAATGGACAAAATATTAGAATGTTCATTTGGAAAACAAGCAACATTACCAAGGCAAATTAATTAAATGGACATCCGTAAACTAGATTACCGGTAATCGTTTAGCCATTTTACCTCATCCTTAGTCTGTTTCTCTCCCTCACTACCTTGCTGTTTGGCTCTGAAAATTTCAACAGGTAAATATTTTATTCACAGAAGCTCTACATATCTTTGAAAGAAGTTTACAATTTATTTTTACAGTTTCAAAAGTACATACTTGGGGTCAAAGAACTCAATTGACAGGCTGATAATCTCATCATCTGTGATGATTCTCTTATCCTCATCAGCAACTTCACCACGATCCTCATTAGAACCATTTGCAGCTTAAAAAATAAAATAAAATTATATTTTATTAATAAAAGAATAGTAATCAATATTATAAGTTGAATCATGTCTCTAAGAATCAAGAAATTCTAATAAAATATGATATGTCACTAGATATTTTAATCACTGTCACATGACTAATTTTTAATTATTAAAGACAGGGTTAAAACAAGTTAAAAGATTTACCATCTACTGATGGGTGTTCAGCATAGAAATCTCTTCTTCGCTTCATTTCATCTGCAAAGAAACATGATTCACTCAGGATAAAACAGAATACCAGCACTGTTCCATTTACAGACTAATTGACACTTCTGACATTTCTCTGTGCATTGGATTACTTACTTTTGAAAAGACCTGGGACCAACTTATACACAATGTCCTGCAGAGTTTTGTCAGACCTGAGACAGTAAAAGGCAGTCTTAGAGGAATTCATTCTTTACATTAGCACACATCAACTGTCATGCAAGAAGGTCGTCATCATCATGACATGTTCATGAATGTAGCAAATTAAATGAAGGCTATGTCCATCACAAAAAAAAAAAGGTAGTAACAGTATTATGCCTACTGTCAGTAACTGGATATTTATTAATGCATTTCACTTGTAGGACATACAATACAGAAAGAAATGTTTATCACCTAATATTGAGAAGAGGCTTTGTTTTGTGGACCTGGACATCACATATGGGACAGTATTTACTGGTCGCCAGGTAGCGGACAATGCACATTTTACAAACTAGATCAGAAAGATACGGTAGGTTAGGAAAGTATGCAGCTGACAGATCAATTAAAGCCTGAGTGATTAGAATGAACTTAGTACTTACACGAGTGCAAGCATTCTATGATTGTGGTTGCGTCGATGAAATATCCACCGCATAATACACACATTAAATGTGGATTTAGCTCTGTGATCTTGATCCTCGTTGTGCGATGCATCGTCATGGAAGGTTAAAGTCCTGAAGAGAAATGAACGTGTGCGTAATCATTGTGGCTTGGCAGAGGAGGAAGGCTGTATTACAGCCAACAAACGTGCATTATGTTCCAAAGAGGAGGCTCTAAAACATGACTCTATAAGCTGTAGTTATGATGTGCAGGAAAATTATTCATCACCTCAGGAAATACATACCCCATTCATACACTTGCTATAATAATAATAATAATAATCCTACCAGCCACTTAACAGCAATATCCATCAGATCACTTAGGTTTTCTACTTGGGCAATTTAGCAATGCACGTTTTAAGCATCAGCCCGATCCTACATACCATTTCATCTCTGGTTCATTGAATAAAAATACTGAAATCTCGAGCTTTACTAGCTCTATTTAATGCCTAATGCACCTGATATCGAAGCGCTAGCAACCCCCGCCATTTCAACTACACGCACACTGCCTCGGCTCTTTCATCTCCCTTTTAAATAAAAACATTTCTGAACCGGCGCGTGTCACACGCGCGCGCTGAAACGCTTCTTGTTTCTATAGCAACTCTGCTCTCGTCCACGTGGCACCAAATTAAGCGGAGTGGATTAAAACGAGGTGAAACGCATGCGCACGCGCTATCCAACTCAACCCGGTAGCCTACACGGGGGACTATTTAAAAGGTAAAATATACACAAAATACACTGGGTCTTTTTTTTTTCTATTTATGTGGATCTTATTGCAATGCACTCATCCACACCTTCCCCTTAAAAAAAAAAAAAAAAAAAAGTCTTCACATTTGCCTCATTACAGGTTTACAGATGCTTTATACTGTTTTTGCATCGCTAATCTTTAATCCTCACGGTACTGCTCACGAGAAACAGTACACATTTAGCCATTTCGGCATTTAGCTTTAATGATGGGGTTATTGTAAAAATGTAAAGTGGAATGAATGTAAACTAATGAGATATTAACACTCAGTAAAGCTTCAAAGCCTGAGCTTGGTGCTGTATCTGATGCTCCAGTAACCTCAGTCTCCTGATTTGTGTACAAAGAAAGAAAACCTTAATCTTAAACCTTAGGCTATGACTAGAAATTTCCAGCAAAGAGAAGATGCATAACTTCTCAGGAGGCAACATTTCAAAGTGCCTTTTTTGTATCAAGTGATGGCAATAATTATTAGGTTGCTGTTATTTAAGTATTGCAGTAACTGCTGCTGTGCGTTTCTCTGCTTAGTCCTACGTCCTTCTGTGCTCACACTCATACACTCACAGCCATCACGTAGACCACCCTGAGCAACGGTTTCAGTTTGTGGTTAAAATATTCACTGACGTTCAATGGAAAAAAAAAAACCACTTGAGAGGAGACAACGCATAGGCTTCTGCGCACTAAATTACAAGCTGCAGGAACAACCTGAAGACGTTACTTTGTGCGTGGTTGAATACACACCGCCTGGTTTAGAGCAGCCTGGTGGCTGAGTTATAGTATTCCCAGAACCCTGCAAATGCGCAACAATTTGCCCCCAAGACCAGACATGAGAGTAGAGTCCAAAGGTTCATGTAAGCCTTTCAAACTGAGATTCTTCCTTTTGTTGCAATGCAACCTCATATTTGTGGCTACAAACCGTCCTAAAGCCACAACCTCGTTTCTGCATTTCAATCCATAGTGATAGATATGCTTTACACAATAACAATAATCCAGATTAAACCACTCATATGCAGTTTATGTGAGAAACGACCGGAATTCACACCTGAAAGGTGATTGGTGTGTGCCACGGGGTCATTTGTCATGTCATCTGATTAGTCTGCCTGTAGGAACTATTTCTGGTAAATATTAGTGCGCGGTTCATATACATAAAATCCATACAACAGGCTTGTGCTTGGACAACACTGGATGAATCCTGGGTACAATGCCTCCAGCTTTAATCATCACTTGCATCGTCCGGTTCTTCGATGATAACGGACCTGAACTAGAGCTGCGCGTGCAGCAGTGTGGCCTTAGCCTGTTACACCATTATCACAACACTGCATGCTCTAAAGAGCCTATGTAAGCATTTAGCAGGGGGCCCTGCAGAAATATGACACCCAATACGCGGCCGGACTAATCGCTGCTGAAAATGCATAACCCTGGCAGACTAAAGAAAAGTAGCACTTGTAGCTCCAGTTCTCATTTATTTTCATCACGGGGGAACAACCAGGGAAGCTGTCCCGAGTCCAGGAGGGTGAAACAGGCCTACGTCTATTTGATCATACTATAACGGTCAGAATGTAGGACTATCATATGCAACTCATCAGGCAAACTAATACTTTTTTTTTTATGGTTTGGCTACGTTTTTCCACACCCACTGAATGCTGTGGCTAATGACAGACTTTCTCATGTGTAGAGGGTCTCTGGCTTTATTCATTCATGCAAGTTTGCCAATATGTCACATAACATAAGACAGGCTCACAAAAAGAGAACCATAAATGAAGGACCGGTTAACTCAAGGAGGTGTAGCAATGACAGAGTTCTTAAAGTGATATTGAATGTTGCATTACAATAGCTCGATTATGCGTTACAGCCGTTTACATTTCGCAGGGTGTGTGTGTGTGTGTGTGTGTGTGGGTTTCCCCTTGGGTGTGAAATGGTTTGTCCCGACGTGCCTGCAGACTAATCAGTGAAAATGCATAGCCAAAGCAAACCAGCACTTACATGCACAAATACACCAGTTTTCACCTATATCGGGCATGATGAAGAATACAAAACTCAGCTTATTGATTACTGCTTGCTATCTAAATGTAGGCCTTTACACGACAAGAATGTGTATGGATTGCATATGATTAAATTAAAAAGATCCAGCCGTGCATCTCGGGGCCATGTGACTCACATAGCAAGTGCAGCCACGTATCTTGCATTACTCGCTCTCATTAGGCTACATAGGCCAAAACCTGCATTTGTGATGGCCGAGGAAGCGAGTCATACAGAGATGACTGTTCATCACATGCCCTTTTCACAAACTAGACGCGTGTACTTGTGGATGTCGTCAGTGGAGCCTACATGCCAAACAAACAGCCTCAAATGTGACCACAGAAAAACACACGGACACGTTTAATGTCGTTTTGCTTAAGGATTCAGCGCCATGTGTGTGAAAGTTGCACGATGCCTTGTTTTTTTTCTCCTTAAGTGCTAAGAAAGACAAAATCACCGGCCTATCGTTATACGTACGTGTACGTAGCCTACATCATTTTAAAATAAGGCCGAATAAACCTATCAAGGGACGCGGGCAAAAATAATTACTTCTAAACCAAAGAACGAGGTGTGCATGTAAAATATTACACACACACACACACACACACACACACACACACACACACACAAAACGTGGTGTAGGTATATGCATGCATGCATGGGCCAAAATCAGAAGCATTATGTACATGTATAGGAGTACTCAGAAACATCTTAAATGAGTTAAGGTAGTCTTCCAAGTAAGCAATATTCAATTACACCAAACCTCCGCTTAATTGGGTAAACAAGTATACCTGGACGCAAATCACAAAACTATTTAAAAAAATTTTTTTAACCTGTATCCTTCACAACGACGTGTTGTTGTATCATTGATATTTCTCAATTTAATCTCGCCATGGCTTTATGAGATGACAAGCTTTTTATGACCCGCGGACAGCTTCTCCGACAATTAGCCGACCATATGAATTTAAGTTGAAAAGGCGGACAAAGTAGGACATTTCCCACACCAGCCTTATCTCATCAAGTTCTCAACCTGTTGGAGATTACATATCTATAAAATTGGAGAACTGCACGATCATACAGTAAGCAAAATATCATTTAGATCACGGGCTCGCGCGAACATTTGACTGGACACGCTTGCGAGCACGAGACAGCGGCTTCGTTTCATTACTAACGTAAGCCCTAAATTCAAGCAAAAACCACCGGCAACGTGCTGAAGCAACACGTCACACACCAATTAACACAATATAAACAAATAACACCGGAAATCTAAGAACATCTGTTGGAGAAGAACTAAAAGCCGAAGCGCGTGCGTGGACAGAGAGTTGGTTGTGTGAGTGAGCTCGAGCCCTTTCTGTCTGTCAGCGCCTGCATCCAGCAAAACGCGGATCCATTTTAAGCTCGCAAAACCCCGCACATTCACGCAAAACAGCCAGTCTGAAAAAAACACATTGGTAAGAAACAATCCCAGAGAGCACGTACCTGGCAGAGAGCGAGGTGAAGCCTCAGGATCGGAGTTTAGACAATGAAAAGTTGCGAGTCGATCAGCAGAAAGCGAGTGCGAGCCAAGCGGCCATTTTGAAAAAGAGCTGCAGACGCTGTCAATTGCAATCAGAGTCGTTGCTACGGCGCATTTTAGTAACGGGAAAAACGTTCCTTCCGTGTTTCTGATGTAAATAATGACGATTTCTTATATTTAAATCCGCAGAGGTTCAAATGGCTGTAGAAAAAACGCCCTTTCTGTCGGTTTAAGATCCCCGAATCGCGTCTTTGTACAGCGCTGCGCTGATGGCTCGCTGGAAACTGACACCGTCCCCCAAAATGGCTTGCGGTTCGACCGCCCCGCGCGGTCACGTGACTCCGTTGCTTAAGGGCGGCCTGGGAATTAGCGCTACGGGTCGATGCATTCTCGCAGAGGATAAATAAGAACTGAAATTCAGTATTCTTTAGAAAATACTTGGGGGTAAGCACTAGGCGTTTCTCACACGTATCGGTTTTCGACGTGTGCATCATGCAGTCGCAAAATGGTTTAACCTCCTAACCCCTTGTCATCCTCACAAACATTTAAAATTTACATTGCGTTGTATCTGTGCATGCACGGAGCCTGGAGTAGATTTTAAAAACGCAAACAATTTACACATTTGTAGTATTGTTGTCTAGATCTATTAGAAGAAACGCAAAGGCAGCAAACCGTCAGCAGGTCAATTCTCATGTCGGTAAATAAATATTCCGTGTTCTTTGCATTTGTTAACGATTCAAATGCACAGAATGGAGATAGTTAATGTGGTCCCGACAGCGCTTTTCTTGTACATTTTAGGCTACATCTTCAAGCTAATACAGGATTCCTTGAGTGCCACACAACGGTTTTGGTGGTAAAACGGAGTTCTGTACAGCTCAAGTCAACATTTAATTGAACAGTAAAGTGCAGGAAATGAGCATTACAGCGTGCACATGTCTATTTACCAGGAGCGTGTGTGCAGTTGTTGCAGTAGGCTACAGATGGACTGAAACCAGTGGCAGCAATAGGGTATAGGGACTGAAGTAGATAGATGACATTAATAACTATAGCCTACATTAATGCTGTCAGAATTAGGAGTGCAGATTTAACAGTGTGTTAAAGTGTAGTCTGGGCAAACGTTACAGCAGTTCAATACACGTTCAAGTCGTTTGCATGAGCTACACTTATCCTTTAGTCTTGTATACGTGGATTAAGTAATCTAGTTCCCCAAAAGACCACACACACACACACACACACACACACAGGTATTAGCCTGCCTTTTTTCTTTTACTCCTCCATACTTCAGATGTACAGGCTACCTTGATTGTGGTTGTTATTATTATTATTATGGGGAAACCTGGCCCTTAGACTGCATGTTTATGGAACAGAATGATGAACTGATCTAAAGTTTGAACATGATGTAAGGTCTGCTAAAGTAACTATTACAAGCCAAATAATACTGTAGCCTATTGCCAGCCTTTAAAATGCTTGCTTTAAATAACAGCTGCACAAACAAACTGTTAGACTTAGATAAATATGCAATTGTCATACCACATATGGCAACAACAAACAAATGAGAGGGCTTTGACTCATTTTATTGTGAACATTGAAACGTACAAAAAAAAAAAAAAATCCCACATGGATTTGGGAGAGTGTGAAGCTGAAGATGGAACATATTCCAATCCAGATCAATGATATAAACTGGTAAAGTGTCATAGCTGGGTTGCTCTCTCCACACTCTTCGCTGCATCCTTCATCTTCCCCACTAAATCCTAAAAATGGTTCAGAAAGAACTGGTGTTAATAACCTATTCATAGCTGGGTACAAGACATTAATTTCCGCACAATCATTACACACTACTTTTTTTCCCCCCTCCAGAAAAGAAAAAAAAAAAAAATGCAATTAACGGTTGCTCTCCATTGTGCTTATTGTAGGCTACATGATGCACTTAACTGGTAAAGAAAATAAACTTCAGCACGGTGACTTAGATGCACAGATGGACATAGGCTACAATTTTCCCAGTAACGACAGGTCAGCTTTTTTTTTTTTCTTACTAATTCATTTAGATTATGACCGGTGCCCCAAACAGATTAATCATCTCGATATAAATCGCTGAAACACTGCAATATGCCTAAAGTAGTCTAGTGTGGTTCATATGTTCCAGATAATCTAATTGAGTAATTTGCGTAATTAATTTGATTTGTATAATGACTTGGTTTGCACGGATGAGACTAAAACTTATTTATGGACTACTTCCACATATAGTAGGTATTATTTACTCACGTGCTAAAGTAGCATATGACGATTAAATGGCTTTTTTTTTTTTTTTTTTACAAAGAAACACAATTCAGGAAGCACGTGACAAGAAAGTGTCATCAAACGTTGAGGGCCAGGTTCGAGATGGCGCACGCGCTAATTTGTACCTTTTTGCGTCACCTACCACAAGTCGGTAAAATGATAATTAATTAAAATGCTTTTTTTAATATATTTATAATACATGCGTTTGTATTTTTATTGATATCACATGCAGGGAAGCAAATTCCGACAAGGAAAAAAAAAAAAAAAAGTTACTTAAAGCTCAGTTTAATATTGAGGCTTTATTTTAACTTTATATATTAAAAAAAGTGTATTAGGCAAAAACTAAAAGCGCCTGTGTGAAGAAAGTAAATCAACAAGAAGGAGCTCTTTCCATGTGTGGCTCTTTCCAATTTTCCATTATACCTCCCCAAACAAGTTTAAAAGGCTGGAGCAACAAGATTAGGCTAAAACTGAGGGCATCATAAATACTAAGTAAAGTTGAATAAAATAAAAGGCATCTTTTTTTCCACCCTAACTTTTTCCCTTTCCTGCAAATGTACAATGTAGGTTTACACTGCTTTGAAATTGCATCATGATGACATGACAATATTTCTTTTATGCCAGTGTCCTGATCAGGATCAAGTGCTTACTGAACATGACAGAATAATGCCAGGGTCATCTTTATAACCCTATGGTTGGACTACAGCTGCATGCATTATACCTAAAAACATTGAGATGTTTTACATGTTTTCATTTAAAACATAAGCAAATACAAATTGTAGCAGGATATAACACTCAGTCTTTATATGCTGTTACCTACAGTGCCCTCCACAATTACTGGCACCCCTTGTAAAGATTAGTAAAAAAGGGTTTGAAAAAAATTCACCTTTTGGTGAAATTGCTCCATGTCACACTGAAAAAATGAGAAAAATCCAACCTTTAAGTGAAATAAATTTCTTCAGAGAAAAACAAAACAAATCCCTCATCAAGAAATAACTATTTTCAACAAAAACACATGTGGCACTATTATTGGCATCCCTGCATTTAATACTTTGTACAGCCTCCCTTTGCCAGTAAAACAGCACTGAGTCTCTCCTATAACATTTTATAAGGTT
>JAOTRR010000028.1:7775469-7786004 GCA_028570945.1 Gogo arcuatus | reverse complement strand
CTCGACCAATCAGAGCGCGCGATTTTCTATAATCACCTGCGTATTTATACTAAAAATCATTACTGTCATAAACGTATACTATAAAGTAAAACATTAGTGAGTGTAAAGGATGCTCAGTAGGCCTATGTGTAGTTTTTCTGATTACAGCAGCAGTTCTTAGGTACAGTATAAGTCTACAGTATCCAGGTTGAGATGATATGAAAACTGTTTTCAAGAACTCTTGGGATATCACTGCTGAAGTAGGATTCAAGAAAATTACAATTAGTTATAACATTTGTAATAACTAGGCATTTTTTTCTATAAATATTCAGCAGCAGATGAAGATTTTATTTTGATGTACATTTTTAGACTGTATTATGTACTGAGTGCACAAATACCTCAAGTTGCCTTGAAGGAATACTTTAAATGACTTTAAAACCTTTAACCAGACTTTTCAATTTATGCAACACGATTTTTCTGTGTTCGCAGCATTTTAGAAATCTGCACTCTTCAGCTGATTTAAATAAAATGTGTATTATTCAAGCATGTGAAGCCTATCAGTGTTTCATTGTGTGGCACAGAGTTTCAGCACAGCAGGTGGGGGGGCATGAGGTCAGAGGTCACTGGTGTGGACAGCATGATGGAGCAGAGAGAGAGAGAGCGCAATTTTTTTTGTTCACTAGCAAGAGTAAAGTGAAAGGTGAAGAAAAAGGGTGGATGGGAAATTCCTTCCCACTGAAGAATCTTCTTTAGAAATATGGTAAAATGCATTGTTATGATTTGGTAACTTTTTTTTGTTTTTTTAAGTGGCCACAGCAGATACAAAAGCCATTATATCACTAAGACTAGAGGTAGTTTGTACATCTATAACCCTAAAAATATCCACTACAACACACAATATAATACAGTTATCTTACCTCAATGTCAGTGTCAATGGAAACCTTTCCATTAACTCAGCCTAGTGTTCATTTCAGCATTCAACAGCAACAGTGTCATCCTTCAAACGGTTGATTTATGCAGAGAACGTACTAAAATTGTACTTTATTACGGTTGAAATTGATTCAGACCATGAAAAAAAAAATCACCACGTGTGTAAATTACAGATGGTCAATGTGGTAAGAGCTGTTTGCCAAGAACCCACAGAATTAGTGCAGGTCCTGTGTGTCCTACTGAATTAAAGCACTGTAATAATAAAGATCGAGCCAAGAGCAATTATAACATTTGAAACTAGAAGGACACTCTCGGTAGAGTGCTTACCTCTGCCAAGCCACATATTCGGATTTGCAACAAAATCTAATCGTTTCTTGGCCAATAGCCCACCATTCCTCAAAATTTCATCAAAATCTGTTCACTACTTTTTGAGTTACGTTGGGAACAGACAACAAAGCAAATGGAGGCAAAAACATAACCTCTTCCAACACAGTTGGTGGAGGTAACTAAATTCCAAAAGTTTATACACCAACACAAGCTCAGACAAAGCTGCTTTTAAATATTGACCTCAAATTGTTACCCAATTGCAATTTACACCTTGTGGATCATCAAAAAACTAAAACTTGTAAGATGTTACTTGCTGATAAACTGTAGGTTTATTTTGTCTGGTGTTTTAATCCAAAGCTGCTTACAATTGAGGCAGAATAAAATACAGCCTTGTTTAAGGGCCCTGTTACCCCACACATACCCCTTTTCAACCAACAGGGAACGGGTTCTTGAACCCGTTCCGTTGACTCTTTGAACCTTGGTGCCAGCTAGCGAACCAGCCCATGTTTTCACCAGTTTGGAGCGGAACTGTTGTAACCAAGGAGACATCATGAACGGAGGGTGTTGCACAATACACAACGGGAGTAAACAGGCAGAACGCATGGATTACCTACGAGCTTTTGTTCTGTTACTGCAGATATTTGTTTTGGTTCCATTTTTTCTGAAGATGTATCCTTTTCCATTGCGTTCTCCATTGCTGTGTTCCGCTTCCTCTCCAAATTAATGGCACGCCCACTGATGTCATCATGGTTTGAGCTGGAAAAAACAGCTATATTTTGGTTCTATCTGGGAACCAACTTTTCAGGTTCCGAACCAATTTATTTTCAGAAATAAATCCACTGAATGGATCAAAATTTGGTGCACAAACCAGAACGGAACCCGTTCCTTGTTGGTTGAAAAGGGGTAACGGTGCCCAAGCTGCTTCAATGAAACCAGCAAACTAGTGATGGAAATTCTGGCTCTTTTTAGTGAGTCAGATCATTTGACTCAGCTCAACAATGAGTCGATTCTTTCCGCTCCTAAATAGCTCACTGTAATGTTAAAATAAATATTTCTCTAAAAGAACGTTTGTTATATTTTGACCAGTAAAATTGTATCGTATTTATACTTTGCATAACTATAACTATAAATCTTCTAAGTCACAAAACATTACTTTGCATTTTTATAAAATATATTTAAACATTGTTAAATCACCACTATGAAGGTGTATTGACCAACACAGTAAGCATCCTTTCATTAATTTTATTTTGCCTGCACTCTGAGCTTCTTTTCCATTTATCCTGAAACCGATCACCTTCCTGAAAACATTATCATACCATGCTAACTGACAGCTCAAATGTTACTTTTTCCATGCAAGCATTTGGTTCAATTACACTGCGGTAGTGGCTGCAGGGGCTACGTACACAGAAAAGAAGTCATCTATGCAAATTGACTCTTCATTCAGCTAAGAGTCAAATTATTCAACTTACAGATGACACACGACTACAACTAACCTTATGTAATCTTGTCATTTCCTAAAATAACACACAAAAGATAACCATGGCATATTTTACAAGTTGCATTTACGGCCTTGGGAACTTATATTACCATCTAAATCCTTCAAGTTGTTAGAAACAGGACATCCAGTGGATACGTATGTGTTTACTGCTCGAACCTTTATTCAGAGCTTTAGCAATGAAGATTCCATTTCATGTTTTGAAACTGCTGGGTCTTTCTTCCTGATTCACAGCTGCAGTTTAACTGCAATTAAATTTTGCTATTTTGTTGGAAAAAATTCTCTTCAATATCTCCTGTCACACTGTTCACATCTTATTTTAAAGATAATCATGGAAATAACCGAGTTGCTGCTATAGCGCCAAAATAGCTGACCAATAAGCATGGAAGGAAACTGTAGAACTGTTCCAGACTGGAAATCTTACGAAATCCCAGTATTTAATCTCTTATAGCCACTAGAATCTTTAGCAACTACCATCTCCTCATGTTTAAATTCAATAAATGTTTGTCACTAAAACTCATTTCCTGTCTAAATCTAGCAAATGTGAGACTGAACAAAATTATCACACCTCAACACCTTTGTAAAACAATTTTAATCACTGAAAAAAATCGTAACGCTACAGTCTCTGTGTTCAGTATTTCTTATGATCAGTATGAAGCAGGACTCACGTTTGGTATTCTTAAATACAGACTTTAGGGAGTTTTGCATAATTACCTATACAGACACATGAAAAGGTGGAAATAGGTAGAGGAGTATAAAACATCAACGAAATGCAAAACTTAAAAAAAAAAAAAAAGTCCCTGTACATATAAAAATAAATTAATTATTAATTACCTTGCATCATTATTTTCCTGTTTGTTAATTATTTTAATCTCAAAACACCAAATGAGTTGTAATAAATCCTTCACACTGTCAGACGAACACAAATACTTATTTACATTGAAAGGGAGGTTTAAAAAAAGAAAAAACAAAAAAATTAAAAAAGCGCCGAGCTAAATTTTAGACAGCTTATTCTGATCGGATATGACAAAAACAAAGGAAAGAAAAGACCGTATTTACACAATGAGCCATCCGAGTAGGTTTTATGCTCCAACACAAGACATTTTAATCGAAACAAAAATTCTTACAAGATTCAAAGGAAATTTTGAGACACAATTTTGAACAGTAGTATAAAAATGTTTTAGATAACTGGGCTCTAAATTATTATCTTGTGCCCATTACAAAACAAACTCAAATAAATAAAAAAAAAACAAAAAACAGAACAGGAATATAAAGTTGGCTTAAGAAATTATCATTGCAGCACAAATAGTAATTGCAGGCATGTGCCGATAATCAGGTTTGAGATACATCACGATATTCAACATGAACAATAACAATATTGGAGACAATATCGTCTTACTTGTGAGGACAGTGGTCTCTGAAGGTCCTTATTTTGGACTATTTTGAAGGAGCATTGTGTGATTGTGCTACAATAAAATACAATACTATCAAAAAAGTAAAGCAAAACAAAAGTAAAGTGAAGCATTTATCATGATATAGACGTTTCATATCGGCACATGCCCCGGTAAATGTGACAGAGCTGAGCTTGGTCACCGTGCAGGCTTTCAGAATCTGGTGTTGCCTGAGTGACAGTGACTGGTAGCCATACTTTGATATTCTCAACATTTCATCCTAAAACCAGACTGAGTGGAATATAAAAAGGAAGCGAGAGTGGCAGCGTCTCCAGTGTGTATCCTCAGCACGAGGGCGTGGAGGGAGATGCCAGGCACTTGGGTACAGGTCCTGGTATTTTAACTAGATCAGCCTTGGCTCGGAGAGGTAGGTGCTCGTTTAGGAGTTCAGCAGGATCAGCGCGTCCCTGTTTGGCCCTCTGAGGCAAAGGCCTTCATGGTGGATTAAACGCTTCAGATTAGATTTTTTTCCCCCACAAAAAAGACAAAGCAGGTTTATTTTTTTTTTTAAATAAATGTGATCTAAGCTAGTCCAGTTTTTTTGTTCAAGAGGTAACAGTGATGAGCAGAGGCATTTAGTCTTCAGCCAAGATCACTCAGCACCTCCCCCCAACAGTGATTCACACCAATACATCACTTAAAAGTGTGTGTGTGTGTGTGTGTCTTGGCCCCAAAAGTGGTCCCCCAGGACTCTAACCTTTACAGCAAGTGATTCAGACCTATTCAGTGCAACGTCAGAGCTTGAAATATTCGGCCAAGTTGTGTGTGAGAGTGTGTGTGTGGTGTGTGCGTGTTAGTTTGTAGCTGCTCTGATAGGATGGTTGGCCCCTGGGATGGCCGGCTGCCTCTTCCTCCTCCAGCAGTGCTGTCCCACCTGTTCAGGTTTTCTCCTGCCCTGTGACGCTCACAGTTTTCTCACTCAGCCTCTGCATGACAACAAAGAACAAAAATGAATCAGATAAACTATGATTAAACAACAACAAAACAACACCTATTTAAACTCACAGGCTAGATGACGTCAAAAATCACTACTGAACAATGATCATCTCGGTCTAACTAAGGGGCTTTTCCCACTTCACATCCTAAAACCAGAACCAGCCCAACAGGAGTAAAAAACAATTTTAAAAAACAGCAAAGCCATTATGGTGCAACAAACTATTGTTCATTTCAACAGGGAAAAAGACACACTCAGATTAACATCTTCCTTTTCTCTGATCAGCCATTTGATTAACCAGCTCCTATCAGCTGTAACCTCTACTGAAGAACTGGTTTGATGATGAAGTAAGGAATAAAACACACAGGTCGTGCTATTATGGGAAAATGATCAACAACATGGCGGCGTGATGCAACCAGATGTTCCTGTAACAGCAGTTTATTCCTCTTGTAGCACAGCAATATGACAAAAAACTGAATTTTTATTAAATAAAGAGTAACATATTGCATTTTTTTAATCCTTTTATGGTTACATCTAATGCCGAATGTCCAAAAAAAAGGTTCCTCTTATCATTTGCATCATTATAATAGTCATAGATTCCTTCACCATGGTTACACCATGGTATACACCTGTTATCAAGAACCCACAAAGCACAAAGACCTCTACCCTACTGAAGATGGCAGAAGACTTAAAGTAACAGTTTTACCTCTGACTGTTGCAGATCGCTCACACTGGAGACTCCTTCTATAAACATTAAATAAATATCTTTCAGAAAGCAGCACTACATCAACAGTTAGACGCGTTTAAAATCTGTTAAAGTGGCACGTCTGCCATACAGGTCTGTCTAAGTTGTTACTATAGAAACGATAACATTAAAACGAGTGCATTAATATAACCCTGTGATCTGAATTACACCTGACACTACTGTTAGTGCTGCTGTTATAAAGAATAAATCAAAACCTCCTGACCAATAGGATTTGAGAATTTACTAACGCGGCAGTACGTTTGATCAGAAAATTAAACAATAAAGGGAGATTTGTTTTTGTTCTAAAACAGTTCATCATGCTACCATATCTGAGACATTCAATGTTTGTTCAGGTGAGGGGAAAAGAAAGAGGGGGGGAAAAAAAACAAAACAAAAAACCTTTGTGCCTTTATTTATTCCGTGCGGTAAACAATGCTATTAAGCCTGACCCCTGACCCCCGTTAGCTTTTCAGGCTGCTGATCTCGAGCAGGAACCAAAAATTGTTCAAATGCTAACCTTTGCTACTGGCCTGGTGGCTGATGGGAGAAGCACAGGTTCAGTTTACTGAAAACACCTTGTCTAACAACAAGCATGCCTTGTTGAACTAGTTTAATTACGAGTGAATATCATCAGAGCAGCAAGTTAAACAACGTTAACAGGCCTAAATTACTAGTGAGGAACTAAAGCTTCAGCTTAACCAAGGCTAAGGAATGGACTTATTGAGAGGAACGACCCACTGGGGAGCTCCTCCGAGAACTACATACCTTCAAGGGCTTTTTTTTCTGTTTGCATTCGCACCGCCAGTAGGAATGCTGAAGCCGACTTGCTAGCATGATGTTAGCAGGAAATGCTAGCGAAAAATTTTATATTTTGCTTAGACGCGTCAAAATCGTGCTGTATTTCCTCCGTCGCACCACACACAAAAATACTTCATTGTTAATCCATTTGTCTGTTTTTTTTTCTTTCATTTTTAACACTAACGTTAAGAGCTGTTGTTTGCACGGCTAAAGTTTTACACTGATTTTTAAAAATGGCGGTTGCCGGTGCTGCATTGGCTCGTGTTCGACCAATCAACGTACACTTACATTACTCATGGTTCCTCTTGTGCTGGGAGAGTACCTACCCTGAAATAAGAGCTAAAAAAGTCCTCAAAACAACATTCTAAGAACTAGGATCGTTCTCAGTTCCTGCAGTGCGGACACAAAAGAGGGAAAGAACGCAAAGAACTTCCTCCAACAGTTCTAAGAACTATGAAAAAGTTCCTCTGGTCCGAAAGCGCCTAATAACACAAATAAAGAGTTTTATTGAATGTGTTATATTACTGACCGCAGCTTTCTGACTGCTGTTGTCAGTGTGTAAAGCCAGGAAGGGGTTGGCAGTGATGGCACCCTGAGCGACAGGAAGCAGGTTGTTAATGGGCATCTGGGTGGAGGAAAGCTGCTGCAGGTCATGTTGTTGTTGCTGTTGCTGCTGCATCAGCTGGTAGAGCAAGGCCTGTTGCTGCTCCTGCATCACACACACACACACACACACGCTCAGTACCATGAGAACATGAATGAACAAAGAAGAACCTTCGCTTGCAGTTTTATCATGCTATTTGTATATGAAGTCATTTATTCGCTTCAACTGCAAACTGCACTGCAACAAAACCCACTAATAGCCACGTGGTGAAGTTTTGTTTATTTTTACAGATTACTGCAAATCATACAGTGTGTAAACCACATTAGCATGTCATGGAGATGAGTAAATAACTGCATGCAGTCTGAGGCAGATATTTATGAAAAAAAAAAAAAAAAAAGTAAAAGGTTAGTAATATCCTTATAGCTTTAAGAAGCAAACGCTGGATACTAAATATGTCTTGGCTGATTGTATATGCATCTGATTGCTTGCCAATGTTCCTCAAATGTAGCTACAGATAATGGCAATGTTCTCTCAAGAAAGCCTTTGAAATGAAAGATGGAGCAGTTCCAAAATGATTATGCTAAACTAGACTCTATGATCATTGCCTTCCTGAATTTAAAAAAAAAAAAAAAGCAGCAGCAGCAGCCATACAGCCTAAAGCCATATGGTGTGTGTTTGTGTGTGTGTGTTTGTGTGCGCGCGTGTGCACGCGTGTAAATGATACCGGCGTGGACTGCTGGGAATTGATGAGCTGCTGCAGCTGTTGCCGATGAAGGAGAATTTGCCTCTGCTGCTCAGTCAGGAGCTTCACCGCACTAAAACACACACACACACACACACACACACACACACACACACACACACTCATCAGTGCACTGCATTTACACATAAAGCACTGTAAATGGTTAAACAGTAAATGTCCTACTGCTGCAAACTCAAACTGTGTTCAGCAGCTCAAAACTGCACAAATGTACACATTTCTTGCAGTAAAAAACCTGCATTCATTTTTCATTCATTCATTCTTTCATTCATTAATAAACAATTTTATCCTGGTCAGAGTCCCAGTGGATCTTGAGCCAATCCTGGGAACACGGAGAGTGAGGTGGGAATACACCCTTGATGGGACAAGGGTCCCATTTTTCATTGTAGGTGCCGTGCACATGCACACACACATTCACACCTGGGGAGCAATCTAGCATCGTCAATCCGCATACCATGTTTTTGGAGGTGGGAGGAAACCGGAGAACCCGAAGGCACTTTGGAGCTATGAGGCGTCACTGCTACCCACTGGGTGACCATACCGCTCTATTCCCCATTGACAAAAATATTCTGATCTTTTTAAAGAGCAAAACTTAAAACGTGTGTATTTGAAATAATAGCACTGACTTAAATGAAAGATTTTATCTATTATACACACAGAGCAGAAAGTAAGAGAATTTTCTCAGCTGGCACGCAGTGGAAACTGAAGGCCACGCAGCTCCTCACCTGGTTTTGGCAGTGGTCACGGTGCTGCGCCCAACAAGCAAAAGCGACAGACACACAGAGAGATCAGACAAAGAAGAGATGAAGGTCAACATGCAGGCAAGTCTACAATACTAAAAGCATACAAGCAAATCCAACAGCAAAAACCAACCAGCATGTGCTGATATTTAATTTTTGTAACATAATACCGGCATACAAAATAACTATTTGGGCAAAACTGAAATTCTCCGACGCAGTAGGTAAGAGAATTTTTTGGGGGAATCTCTGATGAACATAATTAGAGAAAAGAGTATTAAGGAATACTCATACTGTGTGTTATTTTTCCCACCAGTACTTTGACAAATTACACCTCCTCGCTTGCTACAACTACTCCAGCGTCACATATAAATATTGCCCAGGAGTTCAACTGTACGACGCAGAAGGAACAGACGAGCGCGATGTAATGATGACGTATCCACCGTACATCAGCAGTGTGTCTGAACTCTACTCACCAAGCACAGTTTATTCAGAGGCATCCTTGTAAAAATGTACAGCAGTTCTAAAGCACTTCGAAAGAAATTTTGTAATGCGGTGATGCCTTTAAATATATTATGAAAAGAAAGAAAAAAAAGAAAAGATTTTAAATCTATATAAGCAAATCTCACAGCTCTGTCATGCAAAATGAATAACTTGCTGTGAAACTGCGGTTATGCTGTTGGTTGCTTTATAACAGTACAATGAAACAAACAAACAAACAAACAAACAAACAAACCCCAAGGTCAATTGAATTCACTTTTTCAATGAATCCAAAGCAATGATGTCTTATATCATATATTCATAAAAGATTATTCCTCAGGCAGAGCTGGGACAGTCCTTGTGCCAACTTCCAAAGGAACAATATTTAGCTCAAAATTTGACTCTTATCTAGCATTGGGAAAATAATCAACGATGGAGTTACGTGATGTGCATTTTATTCCTCTTATACCACAGCAATTTCCAAACACTAACAATTTTTTTTATTACTTTCCAGCCATTGGTAGATACACTTAATGTTGTGATATGTCTGCAAAACAACTTGCTTCCTGTTATCCCTTACATTATAGTGTTATACCAGCCTCACTTTTTTCCACTCTCTCTTTAAGTCAATAAACAAACAAACAAACAAAAAACAGCTTGTCATGTTACTAAGAAACCACAAAGACCTCTGTCCTGAAGACATTCCCGTATCTGAATACTCAACGTTAGAGCTTCATTTCTGTTACACAGTGCTGACACTTCCAAAAATGCTAAATAAATCTCTCCTCACAGAAAACTTCACTAGATCAACAATTACACATTTTCAAATCTGCTTATGTAGAGCGTCCGCCTTACAATTCCCTGAGGATGAGTTATTACAGAAACAAAAGCCACTACCAGTGCATTAATCTAAACCTGATTTGACATACAGCTTGTACTCCTGTCAGAATTATGCTCTCATACAAAATTAATCAACACTCCCTGACCAGGAAGTATACAGAATTTAAAAGTGCTGTGGTATAACTTCACATATTTCAAGTTTTGCAGTATATCATAGAACTGATTTTCAGCACATGCCTTCTAACGTGATACAAATCCAAAGTGTCCCACTGCATCTGACCTGATAAAACGACAAAACAGGAGATGACCTTGTCCTTCCAGCAAGCAAGCGAGCGAGCAAGCAAGCGCATGATCGCGTGTGCATAGGCATTGCAACCATTACACTATATTAGGAGTGTATTACAGTACCAGTTAAAAGTTTGGACACACCTACTCATTCATAGGTTTTTCTGTAT
>JAOTRR010000028.1:7632282-7644462 GCA_028570945.1 Gogo arcuatus | reverse complement strand
AGGGGAAGAAGAAGAAAGAAAAAAAAAAAGAAAAGAAAAAAAGGAAACACCCACACGTGTTATGTCATGAACAGAAATTCTACAGAAAATCTTGAGAGAGATCAGAGGAGAATAACCAGACTGGTTCACACTGACAGGAAGTCTAAGGTAACTCAAATAACCACTCTTTACCACAGTGATGAGCAGAAAAGCATCTCAGAACACATATCAAACTTTTAACTGGATGGGCTACAACAACAGATGACCACATCAGGTTCCACTCCAGAAACACTCAAACCCTAACAACCATGCCACAAACAGTGTGTCACTGCAATCACTTTTTTTTCTATTCTAATGTTTGATGTGAACATTAACTGAAGCCATTGACTTGTATCTGCATGGTTTTATGCGTTGCTCTGCTGTCACATGACTGGCTGACTGGATAACTGCGTGAACGATCCGATGCATAGGCGTTTCTAATAAAGTGGCCAGTGAGTGTATATTCCAAAGCTACATCTGCGTTAGCAAGAAACAAATCGAATTTGGGTTCTCAATTTTATGCAATAAGGTAACTTTCAAAATGATTGGCTTCAGTAAATTCCCTGCACCAGTCTGACAGCATGTCTGAGATCAGCAGTCTATACTTTCCCTACTTTCTGTTCCCACTCATGTCTTGTTCCCTTTAACCTTGCTTTCAAACAATTAGAGAAAAATGGAAGAGAAAGTTACAACCACTGTTTCAGTTTCTAGCATAGCTAAATCAGAGGAATAGTCAGGAGTCTAGCAAACTTCATCGTTACTAAAATAAAAGCAGTGAAATTATGCCTCATGTTTTCCTGGACATATCTTAAAGTGGAAATACATCAATATATAATCAATATCTCAGTCTCGTTAAAACAGCAAAAAAAAAAAAAAAAAAAAAAAAAAAAGAAACAAATATTAAGGGTTCTTTCACACCTAGGAATCGAGTCTGAATCGGAGCGAAATTCATTTGCTGTTTGCTTTAGGTGTTTAGATTCACACTGTACATAATTAAAAAACAAACAAACCAAAACAAGTAAAAACAATAGCTGATGAGCTCATTCATTGGACAGAAATACAGCAGCAGGAAAAATAAATCAGCTTTCATTTCCTGATATTTACATCTAAATGTGTTAAACAGCTTAGAAAGTGGCACACATTTACTGTCAGTCATTTTTAAATGTGCAAAAAGTATTGGAACAGAGTCTTAAAGTAAATTATATTTGGTTGCATGCCTAGTACCTGCAAAAAAGTTTTTTTCTTTGGGGGGGGGTGTCGCGTCATTATCTTGCTGTATGAGGAAGTTCCTTCACATTAGATTGGATTTCTCTGCAAATTGGCAGACACACGGTTTCTGTAGACCTCTAAATTCATTCTGCTGCTACCATCAAGAGTTACATAATTAATAAAGATTAGCGAGCCCGTTCCAGAAGCAGCCATGCAAGCTCAAACCATGACACTACCTCCACCGTGCTTGACCAAAGAGCACTTGTGTTTTGGATCATTAACAGATTCTTTCTTTCTCCACACTTTGGCCTTCCATCGCTGTGGTAGAGGTTAAGCTTGGTTCCAGGACTTTTGTTGCTCATCTCTATTTCTTTGCAAATTCCAATCTGGCTTTCCAATTCTTACTGCTGATGAGTGCTTTGCATCTTGTGGTATAGCCTCTATATTTCTTCTCTCCAAGTCTTCTTCAAATGGTGGGTTGAGATACCTTCAACCCTGCCCTGTGGAGTTTGTTGATGTCGTCACACTGTTTCAGGGGTTTTCTTCACAGCTCTCACAAATGTTTGTCATCAACTGCTGTTGTTTTCCTTGGCCAACCTGTTTGATATCTGGTTGTTAGTACACTAGTGGTTTCTTTCTTTTTCAGATAATTCCAAATTATTGTATTGGCTATACCCAATGCTTATGCAATGACTCCCATTTTCCCTCTTTTTCAGCTTCAAAACAGCTTGCTTTCCTCCCATAGACAGCTCTCTGGTCTTCTTGATGGTTTATCCTTTTTAAAAACAAACGCAGTCTTCACAGGCAAAATCCAGGGCACAAACCAAGAGTAGACATTCTGAGCTATTAATTGTTCAAATCAATCTAATAGGGCACACTTGGGCAACAAGAAACAGCTGTTAGTCATATGTTCCAATATTTTTTGATCACTTGAAAAATGAGTTGGTTAAAACAAACATGTTTGAAGCTTTAACACACCTAGATGTAAATATCAGGAAATGAAAGCTGAAATTCTGATCCATCTCCTCAGGTTCATCTTTTGATCTCAAATACAAATGTCTTCAGTCTATAGCAGAAACATGCTAAAGTTCACTTGGAAGTGGAGTGAAAGCCACTTCGCTCATGCAGTCGCTGACTGATTATTTTGTTCCGCACATGTAAAGGCATGCAAAGGAGACTAAATTAACACTGGTCATATGTATAAGACTAAACCTGAAAAAGCAGGTCAGTTACTTTGGAAATGTTATTCCACAGAACTCTAGCAATACTGAAATCTGCACCACTTCTCATAAAATCATCTGACTGAGTAGTAACCCTGCTGAATCAATGCTTTCTTGTTACTGATGTACACGTTGCAAGAAATCTGGAAGGATTTCTGTATTCATTTAGTGAAATGTACTCATCACATGACACAAATTAAGAATTCCTTCCCATAGCATTACAAAACACTTTATAGCTTTTATGCCTTCTGACAGATTCCCCGATGTTTTCTATAACAGCACATCTCAAAGTGTTTTATTCCTCACAAAAATGTCAACAATTACCATTTTTAATTTATAAAAATGTACCACACACACCATACTTATTAGCCATTGATATTTAAAATTATGAAACATCCTTGAAACGTTAGTTCCTGTTATCGCTCTTACGTTACAGAAGCTAACAGTTCTTCCCTCAACAGCCTCTTTTCCCCCCTCTCTGTTGAATTTATTATGACTTCCAGACCATTAAAAAGCTGACATGCAAAACTCCTTCCATAAAATGTTACAAATGCACAAATAATTTGACCATAGCAATAATTAGATGTTTTTCTTTGATAAATGACATGTTTAATCTTTATTATTAGCCTCAATTATGTAGATCATCCCATTTTTAAGGCCCTGTGAATGAGCTGTTACTATAGAAACTATGACTGTTAAGAACGAGCTGATTAACATACACCCCTCATTAGAATTATAGTCGGAGCTGCTATCAGGGCCGTGCTGTTGAGCTACACTTTTTGACCAATCAGATTAAAAAAAACAAAACAAAACAAAAAAAACCTCAACAATGCTGTGGTAAAATTTATTTATCGCACACATCTACTGGTCATTTATCCATAGCCATTGTGTCATCTACGTTTGCATTTGATATTGATGGAGAGTTTCTAGGCAGCCACAGTGTGGGAGCTTCACCTGCCTGGTGCACAATGATACAAATAGCAGGCTACAAGTACTTAATATCCTACTTTTCAGCTCCACCAATAAGCAGCCCAATAACTAAACAACCTCTTATTATGGAACCAAATTTACTACTTAATTGAGGGATCTATTTACTGGCAGTCTCTTTAGTTAATGTTATTTTTAAAGAGAAGTTAAACCCTTTTGGAACCTCTATCCCTCATACTACACATCTGTACTTATCACGCATCGCAGCTTAAGATGTTGCGCAAAACATCTGACTTGATTTCTAATACAGGCTAATTTCCACTGAGGAGTATCGAAACCTGATTATTTTGTACAGTGCCTGTGGAATATCGGCTTTTTATAGAAACACTCTATGCAATCCAGACTCAAGGGGCATCCCTCGTGCCGGAAGAGGCTGTCTGGGAATCACGGGAAAGAAGAAGAAAAAGAAACTATGGGGAAGCAACATGAAACAACTGAACTCTCACTAATCTAATACATTACCCAAAGCCTTTGATCACATCTCTTCCTGTTGTAATTATCCTGGTGTTTGTACATCTCCATTAAAATAATGTATTTATTCTGAAGATGTATTTTTACTGCAGAGTTCACCAGGATGTCATTTAGGCTTCAGCATTTTCATGTCATTTTCCAGTGCTCCGTACATGTTACATTTGTTTAATCTGAATCACTTGCTAGCTTCTCAGCTTAGATTTGGGGGGGGGGGAGACAAGGTCTTAAGTTTTTCAGCAACCCTTACCGACTTGTAAAGAACTCCAGCAGTTATGAATAGATGTGAAGAGCAGCAGTGCCGCCACAAGATACTCAAAGTGACCTGAATGGGGATACCGAAATCCCTGAAAAACATTGTTATTTTATAATCAAAATTCAACAAGCTTGATCCTCCTCACATATTGCTACCGTTCATTTATCCACTTGCCTTACACTTTTATCCACAGCAACTAAGTGCACACAACTGCATGTATAATTCATTATGGTTAAAGAAGATGAGCACTGAAAGAGCACTACAGGATCACAAATGCTTTCACCACAGGGTCATCAAGGGTGCAGGGAAACAGCTACAGTCACCAAAATCCATGCTAAGACAGCATGAAAATGTGTTTAAAAGATGCCATCTTCAAGAGATAAGGAGAGCTGTGTTTCAGTCCATAAGGCATTTTACCCTCCAAATTCTTAAAACTCCCACTTTGCAAGACATCCAGTACCATCAATGATAAACTGTAGTACAGCTCAGCTCTGTCAGGAAAGATAGAGATGGTGCCTAAAACATTGTTTTTTAAAATCCATGAACAAGCACTCTAATAATTCAGTGACCTCTTAATAACTAGATAAGATGCTGAGAGGAGGAATAAGCATCTGCCAAATGAATGAAATTATAAATGTTAATCAGTACCAACAATGCTAGCACAGCTGCGGTATTATTGAGGATATTCACTGAGTTGCCTTTTTATTGAGTACTAGATGTAGATGTAGCTGGACATTTACTCAAATCATCTCAATCTGCATGTATAATTGGCATTAACACGACAGCAATGCTTGGAAAACCCTTGATTCATATCAAAAGGACTCAAAAATAACCACCACAGATAGGGTTTTTAAAAATAAAACAAAAACACAAATACATATTCAGTTAAGAGATACGCACTTTACAAATATTGAAAACTAAACACTGGATATAGATTGATCTTTCTAAAACAAATGGTTAGTGTCAAATGACACATGAAACCCATGCTCGTCACCACTTTGTTAATAAATAAAGCTATCAGTCTGCATTTATCATAAATGCACCAAAATGCCCTAACAGGAAACCAAATGCTTACTCACTTATGCTTGTTTTACTAAAAATATTATTTTGGAACTATTATGCAAAAAGGACAAGATGCCAGGAATCATAGGGACTTTTTCTCTCAAATACTTAATCTCACACTAAAAATATATGTATTACTTTAAGCATTTAATTAGTTAATGAAACACAAACATTCATAAAAGTGAAAAAAATTCTGGAGCTGGATGTACATCGAATAAGATTTTTCCCTTTTAGAATACATAAACATAACTCACAGTATTCGAATTATAAAATTAACTCTGATGGCACTACTGTACTAGTTACTGTAGTAAAATATCAAAAGTTTCACATTATTTAAAGTGACATCCAATCTATCTGACTCTGGTAACAAATCAAATATTTTAGTAGCTAAAGTTTAGCAATTCAGTACCAATGTTTGGCCCATGTCGTAAACCTACATAATGCAGTAAATACAAGATACTAAAGGACTAAACCATGTACATATAGCATGGTAATGGACTTCCTTAGTGAAGATCTGCATTTCCAAGTTATGGTCAATAGGATTAAGATCTCCTGCATGTTGGATCAGCATTCCCTATGATTACATGCACAACATATTCCAGTTTCCGCCCTTATTCTGAAAGACACTATTCCTCCTAAGATGTTTACATGGCTAATGAAAATAAATATTCTACTAATATTCTTGTTTACATGCAGCCGTGCATACTCCAATTGTCTAGCTGGTTTGTGTACGATGAATGCGCAGAGCTGACCATAAACAGGCAAGAAGCCATGTGTCACAAACTGCCTTAAAAACTCCAACTGAGACTCGTATTCCGAATGCGCTGTATACATGTCCAGAGGATGCTCCTAAAACCTGAATAATATCAGCATATCCCACATCAATCATAAAATGCTAAATTCAGAATAAGACCAAATTCTGAATATCCAAACTGAATATGATCGACTTCCTCAAGCCCACTGATCAAATCATTAAATTCTATACGGTAACTCTCCTACCAAAAGCAGGAGTACAGAAAAGCATCAATGAGCTCCACGTTCATAATCAGACGCGTGAATCTGTAACTGTGAATGACCTAAACTTCAGAACAGCTGAAAGGCCAAATTTACAACATTCATGTTGCAATTCTGAAACAATTACATATACAGGTTTACAGCGTTCAGGAATGTTATCTATTTAGTAATCATGGTGATTACAGGATCCCATTTAGGACAACAGCTATTATAGACCAACAACTCCTAAATTCACAATTTTATCTTAATTCCAGATGTGAAAACAGGATCACAGGAACAACCTATATTGCCAGAAGCCTCTAAAATTGCCTTAACTTTAGGACTTCTGCTTTTCTACAGTATGGTTTCTATGGTTAGCCTTTCCATTGCAGTTATAAATGTTCTATCTGCTTGATAGCCAATAGCGTACCATAACAGTTGTTTACTAGCATCACCTAGCAAAAAAAAATAAAAGTGCGGTCTAACTATGGCTGAATCCAACATGCCTTGCAACTCCATATTTAATGCATTATACTGTATGTGGCTTGAAATAATGGCTTTTACATCATTTACAGTGAAATCGAGGGAACTTTAGGATTAACCACATACAGTACGTCTGTAGTGTTCAGTTTACACCCAACAGCTCCAAGTGTACTGTCGGTTGCTAGGTAACAGATGCGACATTTGATTACTGACTAATATAGCAGAGAAGAGATCAAATGCAGCAAAATAATATATAAATCTTAAATGAAAATAGGATTCGCTACTGTAATATGAATTTGTGAAAAGCCTACCCGACAGGTATCTGATCTTATCGAAGGACTATCACAGTCTGTAACACAGCCTCAGGTGGACGGATAACTCCACAGAGCTGAGGTGTCCGGGACACAGAATTGCAGGGTGCGGCTTAAACGCTTTCACGAGTTGCAGCTAGAAAAGTTAAAACTGAACGTAATTTATGAACTTGTAAAATTGGGTGTGAAGAACTGACTGCTGAATAATGACTCACAAATGACATGAGAATGACAAGTGCTTGTATGAAAGCCATATGATGTGTTGTTACAGACATGCTATGTGCCTTTTTCAGTAAAACAGAAGGAGGATTTGCTATTCTGAAATTGATGAGCTTGTTGCATTTACAAACAAATAACTCAATTTCTCAGCTCCTGCGGAATACTGTATGTGCTTTGGAGCATTGAGGTGGGATTTACCAGGCGAGTCATTCATGAAACAGCTTTCATATTCATATTTACAAACTCAGACTCTGCAAACTCATTACTATTATTTTTGATAATTAAAATCAGCTGACCCAACAACAACAAAAAAAAAAAAAGTCAACCAAGCACTGAGAACCATCCCCATCAAAACTACCAACTCGGTAATCAAGGAAAGAGACACCAACTTTCACACAGGTGAGCTTAGGTACATGCATTTTAATTACAGCTGATTGAAAACCCAAACATCAGGAGATTTGTTTCTTCTAAGATAAATAAAGTGAAATAGCGCATGCGGCACAAGACTGTACTGATCAGCTCTATTTTATTATATAATGCTTACACTCGGAATTTATCACGATGCACCAAAATGGCTCAACAGGAAACCGAAGGTTTACTTACTCATAGTCTACTCAATAAAAATACTGATCAATTTGTAACTGCAGTGGATGAGAATAGAACAGCAGATGAAGATTGCACCTATAAATGTGTTGCTGGAGTGTAAAAAAAAAAAAATCCTAGCAACACCTAAAGAAACTAAATTTGGACAGCAGAAATAAACTACAAATATCACTCTGTGAAAACCATTTATTTGCCAGTTTTACTCAGAACAACATTTACATAAGAACAGCATGCACTATATACATATGACCTCATCGGTCACTTAAATAGGAACACCTGTCTGTACACCTGCTCATTTACGCAATTATCAGCCAGCCAATCACCTTGCAGTAGTGCATCGCACTGAACCATGCAGATCCAGGTCACGAGCTTCAGAATCAGTTAAGGGCCACGTCGTACATTGGAATGGAGAAAAGATGCGATCTCTGTAACTGTGACCATGCCATGTTTGCTGGAGCCAGATGGACTAATTTTGAGTAACGTATTTAAGAAACATCTTATCTCCTGAGATTTTCCACACACAACAGACTCCAGAGTTTACATAGAATAAATGGGGGGGGGGGGATCCATTGACTGGAGCAGTTCTCCATGCACGAACGTCTTGTTGGTTGATGAGAAAAGTAAGAGGCAAATGGCCAGCCTGGTTCGAAATGACGAAGTCTACTCTAACTCAAATAACCACTCTTTACAACTGTGGTGAGCAGAAGAGCATCTCAGAAGGCACAGTGGTAGGCACAACCTTGGAGCAGATGGGCTACAATAGAGGAAGACCACATCAGGTCTATTATTATCCACCCATTCATTTTTATAACCTGATCAAGTTCCTTTCTCCAGTAATTCTCATCTCTCGTGTCTGGCTCAGACTCCCTAAAAATTTCGCAACCGGCTCCCTCTGATTCCCTAAATCATACTACAATCTCTGGTTTTCCATGCAGGAGAGACAGACTGCACTGAAAAACCTTTGGCTTTGTGATCCAAACCTTTGCTGTTGTAATAAGCATGTTACATCACTACCTCTGCTCACACTTCTAACACGTTCTTACCTGTATGGTACACAACAGCTATCAAAACACACAGAGGAACATGGCATTGCTGACCAGAACTAAACAAAAACAACTACTGCCACCCTGGCTAGATTTTTTTTTTTTTCCCTTTTGGCTCAGCATGGCATCTTTCCTTCAGCTTAGAATGAAAAATATATGATAAACACTGATAACATAAAAATATTTTCTGGAAACGTCATTCTCAAAACACTTTTCCTTCTGCTGGGATCAGATTAAGCGACAGTTTTGTCTTTCACAGTCACCACGCCGGATTAGGTGATCACCGTGCCACAAATTCTTGCCGTGTCTTGGTCGGACGACTGGCAACACTACAAGTTTGATGCTGACCAATCATTGTTCACGTCCTTGCGTGTCACTGGGGAGGAGGGTCAAGAAATTCTCAATCATGGCTACAGAAGGAACGTCACGGAACACGTCGGAGTTGTCAAACTAGGCAAGAAGATATAAAAAAAAAAATATGACATGCTAGACTTTGTCAGGGTGTCCCACAGGCCACATTGTCATTCTTCGATCATGTCACACTACAAGGCCTGTTTGTGTTCAGGCCTGGTGCTGGAAATTTGTTGCCTATGACAAAATCGGGCTGAATGTGTAGTCTGATCCAGGCGTTAGAAGAAAAAGAAAGAAAGAAAGAAAGAAAGAAAGAAAGAAAGAAAGAAAGAGGGGATTTGTTGTAATTTGACATGGAGAGAGACACTCCAACACCAGCTTGTATGTATTTTTTAAATGGTTGATGATTAATGCTTTGATGGCGTGAGACCGTGATATTTTTAGACTAGGTTATCATACCGTGAAAATTTCAAACCGCAACCCCCCTAATGCGTGATACAGCGTACACAGCACATACGTAGTCCTGTTGCATGGTGCGAATATAAACTGTCCAAAACAGAAAAGCATGACAAGCATAACAGTTTATAGCTAACAACTTTTTTAAAAAATCCACACCTCATTAATCCATTACAGCAGAGTAAATGATGATTAAACACACACACACACACATCTCCAGGACTTACCGAATGGTTGACTCCCCACATGAGCACACTGAGCAGGGGGTCGCTGGCTCGAAATAGCTTCACTTTCTGAGCCACGAAGTGTTTTTTCTTCGTTTTCGTTTTACTCGCCAGCGACGCAGCCATGCTACTGGCCGTGGCCATTTCACTTTGTGCAACAAGAAATTAAATCTCACACCCAGTCCTATTTTTTTCTCCTCACCAACGCCTCAGAGTTTCTAACTGTCTCTCAGTTAATTGGCACTTGGCATAGCTGTCCAACCCAACTCACCACCTCGGATAATCTCAGCTCTTCACACCTAACAGCAAGCTGCAGAGACAATAATTCATCGATATAATATATAATATTCCGCTTTTACGATCAATTCGGCTTCGTAGCTAAATCGAGTCGCGAGCTATACAATACTATAATATACTTCCAATAAGCGTGCTCCAGCTGTGGGCCAATAACTACTTAGTAGCAAGACAGTTAAGCTAGCTGGATGTCTAGCTGCCAAGCTTCCATGTCAAATTAAGCTTAACCACCTAAATTTCACTCAAAGCGAATTGAACGAAGGATACTGCTACAAAGACGTGCAGCCAGGCAAAAATTAAGAGTACACCTTTTCATTTAAAACGCTGTTAAGCAATAACAGTGGTGCAACTCGGTCGAGACGGCGCTAACCTTTTAGCATCTAGCTTAGCATACTCGAGAAAGAGTCAGCGCTGACAAGCTAACTGGGAGCCTAACTGGCTAACAACTAGCCGACAGCTGAAATTCTACTCAACGCGTTCTCTTTCACGTTGTCTATCCAGTCCAGAAAACTGCAGGTTAAACTGAAACACAACTGCCTAAAAATCGCATGCTTGCCTTTTAAAATTGATCTGACGTTATCCAGCTAAAAAAAAAAAATTGTTCGTGTAACTGAACAGTTAGCTAGCGTTTCCGGCACGGTTCTGTTCTGCCCACTGACAGGCCGAATCCTAATCCGCGCTCTGCTCTCTATATAAGTGCGCTACTAACTGTAGTGACATCTACAGCCGATCTAGTGCACATTATGTCCAATACAGCGCAATTTGGGTTTTAGCCACAACTTGTGGTGGGAGGAGGCCGAAAGAGGTTCCCAAAGATTGACACACTTTCTACGATACGTTGCGGCAAAAGAAAGGCGTTTCAGACATGAAACGGGGCCTCTGAAAAATTACTGAATGATGTCTAGAATTTTTATGCTTAGGGATTCATTCATGGGTTTTTCAAACATTATGATACATGATCTCCGGATTCTCCAGACCAGACTTTTACCCCAATATGACACATCTCCATCAATTCACCATCCCATTAGGTAACAGATAACATCACAAAAATACGCAAAACGGATTAGGGATCCCTTGGATCATTTTTTTTCTATGACCACAAAAACGCAATTTTCTGGTATTATATAGAAGTATAGGTAGAAAACGTTGTCTTTTGTTGGTTAAATCCACTTAATTGCCAACAGATTACAGATTATAGGTAAGGTATAAAACCCGACGGGGCGTGCTGTTATGGAAAAATAATCAACGTTGATTATATTCCAAGAGCAGGACGTCAGAAAATGTTTTATTATTAGATAGATAGATAGATAGATAGATAGATAGATAGATAGATTTTTATTGATCTCCAAGGGGACAATTTTGACAATGAACACAGTGCAAAGATTCATCAGTGTTTAGGTGAAAAAGTCCAAAGTGCAGAAGGGCAGCATCAGACATTTGCAACAACCACCACAAGCGATGGTGATCCTGTATTTGCACTGTATGTGTGTATACGAATAAATTCTCTCCAGTTGTTCATGCACTCTGAGAAGCTGGGGTGCGTCCTGATGGGAGGACATGTTGTGGAGCCTGATGGCGGGTGGTAGAAATGACCCCCAGTAGCACTTCCTAGAAAGCTGTGGTGGAATGAAGTTACTTCCTGTTATCACTTATGTTATAGCAGGTATAAGTTGTTCCCTCACCAGATTCTCTTGTTTCTTGTCTCTCTCTTGAAGTTAACAAGACAAGACAAAAAAATGCAGCTTGTCATGTAACAAAGAAACCACAGATTCCTCTACCCTGAAGACTCTTCAATGTGGGAAAACTGGTTTCTTAATACACAGACACCAATCTACTCTGCAGTACAGTAAAATATTAGTGAGATGTTCCAAGCAATTCAGAGGATATGAGAGAGGTTGGAGGCAGTTATAAAGGCAAAGTATGAGATATACACTTACCAGCCACTTTAATAGGAACTTGTTCTTGATTGTAAGATTCCTGTTC
>JAOTRR010000028.1:7602174-7614439 GCA_028570945.1 Gogo arcuatus | reverse complement strand
TGAGAAGCTACTCACTGCATCAGTTAGGGTTAAAAGAATTGTTGCCAGCTGAAACGCATTAATCACTGCAGTTATTATCCAGTCAAAGGCTCTTAAGTATTTGCTCATTTAAATCCAAATGACAACTTTTTTTGCCCAGGCAGTGTAATTTTTTTTAAAAAGGTCAGTTTTTGTTTATTACCCAAATAAGCATGGCATTTACACCGCAGTGGAGGTGCCACAGTGGCTGTGTGATTTTTGTAATGATGACACAAATAAGCACTGTACAAATACAATTATTACAGTAACAATCTTCCAACATAAAATTGTCCATTTTAGAGAGTTATTTAAACAGATAGAAAACTATCTGAAACTATGTGAAAATTGTATTCTGTAAGGGCTCTGTTTTTGTGATCTCAGGATGATTACTGATTCAGCAGAGAAGCGGCAGCAAGAGAGTCCTACAGAAACTCACACCTCACCTGTAATGAGCTGCAAAGGGAGCATCAGAACAGTTAGGTGTGTAACTGCGTGTGTGTCTGTTCATACAAGCTTGCAGGTTTGCATACTTCAGGTTTTGTTCATCCTCAGCTGTATTCATTTGCGCAATCACCATTCCTCAAGTCACTTTGACACTGTGGGTGCTACAATAATGTATTTGCACACACCCTGCTGTGCATATTGCATTTTTAGGCAGAAAAGTTCTAAATTGCATATTCATTAAGGCACCCAAGCAAAACAAACAGGACATCTTCTGTACACACTGATGATCAGTCAGCTTTTTCTGTGAGTGTAATCAAATTGTCAGTAGGACAGAGTGCCATGGCAGTGTGAACAGAGTGAAACTAAAGACTGGGCTTCTCAAATCTCATATTGTGCCTTACATTCTTGCACTATGCATTATATACCTGGATAACTAGTACTAGATATATTGTTGTGAAATAAGACCTCAAATGAAATGCTAATATTTTGCACTACAACGTACAAAGTTGTAGCTCACCTCATTGAGCACTGTCCACAGGAACACTGTCCACAGGAATAGCTGTGCATTTTAAAACCCAAAATATCTGGCCTGACCTTTTTGCTCCTGATTTATGTCGAGTGTAACTGCATTCTCACTTCATGTGTCAGCCATAATAATAATATAATGGCTCCATCACTTCTGCTACATAGTGCACAAAGCGACAGCAACACAAAAAAAACTGTAGTTCACATTCTGGAACTTCTAAGTGATATTATGGTAATCCATCTCACTGAGTTACCTAGTGCAAACACACTACTCACATTGTTTCTTTTCTTTCTAACTTTTTTGTAGTAAATCAAAAGGCAAAGGGTGGCAGGAGGATGAGAAACAGAGGTATGAGGAAGAAGGTAAACCCCAGCAGGAAGCAGTAGTAGAGAAGCCATGGACCCTGCCATATGACACTCAGTTCAATAATTTGATCAAAGAGACAATCGAATCTGTCATGCCCTTACAAGGAGAGGTGGAAATGTACACTGCCCTGGCTAAGTGAGTTTTAAAATTCCTAACTGAGGAATAGAAAAGTCTTCATGTGGTTGGAATTTAATATTCATAAGCAGTTTGGTGAAGCTGAATGTGTGATGTGTGGTAAATATTCCTCTCAGGTTGGTGAGTGATGCAATGGGGGGGCCGGTAGATATTGAGAAACAACATGATTTTCTTTGGGAGCTTCAACTGAGTGAGCTGAAGGTTGAGATGCAGTCAAACATCATTCCCATCGGCAAGATCAAAAAGGGAACCTACTACCACAGAGCCCTACTTTTCAAGGTATTGATCCAATCCTCTATCCCTTAACAATCCTGTTTTGTTCCTTACTTGTGTCTCTTTGCCTCAGGCAATGTTTTTTTAGTTTATAGCAATAAAACTGTACCATTTTATATGTAAGCTCCCCAGACAAAATGATGATGCTCCTTAGAGCTGGTGGTTGATTTGCACAGAGATACACTAAATTAAACAATTTAGTGTAGGAACTGATTAGCTGACGGTCTCCTCAGCTTTCCTTACAGATACAATATCTCCATTATTGTGGGTTTTGAATGTCAGCAGATCACACAAGGGGTTTGAATGCAAATGCTGGTTTTATTTTTAAAAAGGCAGACAATCCAAAAGGGCAATACAAACTCAAAATCGAGAACAGGCGTTAGGTCAGGCAATCAGCAAACAGGATACACTAGGCAAGGACTAACTCAAACTAACACAGAACAGAGTCAAATCCAGAACAGTAATAGATACTGAGGCTTGGAAAAAAAACACTGGCCGAAAGCACTAGTGAGACTTCACGACGAATGTTTGAATGTCGGGGCTTGGTGTGATTTTGAGGAGACGTGCTTAACTAGTTATCAGTGGAAATGTGAATGGAGATATGAGTCATGCGACTGGCCATGAGGAGGTTCTCTGGTGTTGAAGATATTAGGAAATGGAGTTCATGTGTTAGAACGAGGTTGGCAGTGACAATGGCATAGTAATGATAGAAATTATCAAACTAATTTATAACCAAGTCAAAAAAGATATTGTTGGCTATAATTTAAGTAAATGGTAAGGTGTATGAGTCAACACAGTAAGGAGACACGATAAGGAGACAGTTAGCTTACTTAGCTTAAAGGAGAAATATTATAAAAAACTCATTTTTTTCAGTGCTTGTGCACATACTTTTGGGTATCTGGAGAGCCTACCATCCTACAAACTCTGAAATAAGACAACCCAGTCAGTTTCTTTTGGGCTGCCTATTTCAATAAACATTTGCTTCAACAAGCCGTTCAGATTTGGTTCCCCTTTCTATGCCATGAGGGGATCTCATTAGAATTATGCCATACCGTTATCTGAGTATCTCCACTCGTGGCTTCAGAACTGCCTTTGCAAATGAATATTCATGAGGAAAGTGCTACCTGATTAGCTGGTGGAAGGGGGGGTGAGCAGTGGATCATTATCATTTAAAGGAAGAGGCACTCAGATCTGCCATTTTTTGAACAGGGCTGTTTAGACAGGGTTAGAAGGGTGCTGTGGTGCTTTATCTTTGTGTTATTTTGATCAAAGCATGTCATAGACATTTCATTAAGACCTCAGTGTTAACATGTGGTATAATATGTCACCTTTAACATCTAGATGTAAAATCTGACAGAGCACATTGGCAAATGACACACTGTAAATTTACATTGGCAGAAAAAAAAAACTTGTTAGTCATTAAAGTGTTATGATTGCTCTATCACTGCTGGGTTTGTATGCAGCAATCGACTTCTAGTTCATTAACACACTGTGCTCTGCAGGTTTTGGCAGACAGGATTGGCTTGAGCTGCAGTCTAGTGAGAGGAAACTACAATCGTGCCTGGAATGAAGTTCTGCTCCCCTCCAACACCACAAGAGCTACTGGATTTTACCCTCAACTTCAGACTTACATCATAGATCTCATGCACAAACCTGGAACCCTTATGAAGTGTGGTACACCTGCTGCTGAACAGTACCAGACAATCTAAAAAAAAAAACCCCCACAACACTTTAATTCAAACTCTACAGCTTTCCTATAGCCCTCTCTTCTCTATAGACCATCTATGTACTCATGACCTTTAAGCTAATCCTGTTCAATGAACAATTAATCCACCCACTGAATTGTGCTATGTTGTAATAACCCACTGATATTTCACTATGATGCTGACATAACTGAATTAAATATCTTTGGTCTTAAAGAGATAGTAAGCAGTACTAGTAAATGTAGATGATCAGCCAAAACGTCTGGTGTTCAAAAGTTTTTTCCTGTAGTCTTCCACAACTACAAAGCTATTGTTGCTAACAAGTAAGAGTATGATGTCTTTTGAAGCAAGTGTGTGATAATTTAGACATGCAGTTTGTATGATGGAAAAACTGGAAGCTATAAGTCTCCTTTACTTGTCAGAGTTCCAGTGCAAAACTAAGCGAAGAAAATTGAGACAGCATTTACATTTAGGTGATCAACAACATTTGGGGAAAATTTCACTTTCATGTCTTCCTGTAGTTTCAAGTTTTATGAAATGCACAATTTGTGTCTCAATGATGTTACAAGGACATTATTTTTCACCTGCTACTTTTAGCCATCCATGTAATGTGTGCTTTGAATCATTTAGTGTCGTAAAAGAGCAGGTGTTCTTTACACTGTATGGCCAAAAGTTTGTGGACACGTGACCATCACACCCATATGTAGATCTCTGACCTCAGCCCCACTGAACACCTTTGGGATGAACTGGAACACCTACTGCACCCCTGGCCTCCTTATCCAATATAAATACCTGATCTCACTAATGCTCTTGCAGCTGAATGGGCAAATCCCCACAGCCATGCTCCAAAATCTAGTGAAAAGCCTTCCCAGAAGAGTGGAGGTTATTATAACAGCAAAGGGGGACTAAATCTGAAATTGGATATTCAAAAATCATATATCACTGTTATGACCAGGTGTCCACAAACCTTTGGCCATATAGTGTATGTCTCCTGAAGGACGTTCTAGAGATTTACTTGGTATATCTCTATGGGTATATCTCAATCTCTTAAATGTTTCAACTTGATTGGATGCAGGCCCTGTGGTGCTTTTTTTTTTTAATCTTTAGCCAAGCCTTTAACTCCAACAAAATTTTCTAGTCTGTCTAGAATATTGTGATCTTGTGTTACTGTTTTCACTTGCAAGACCATGTGGTTTGACAGTGGTGATTCATAGTATTTGGCGAAGTCTGGCTTAGTCTGTGTTTTTAGCTAAAATTACAGAGCTATAATGATCGTGTTTACTAACATGAGCTAGCTATTGTTATAACTAACTAACTAGTAATGTTAATGTTAATTTGACAGATGGCATGACAAATAATTAAAAAAAAGAAAGTAATTTTCATGTTTGGGTGAAAAAAAATCTCACACAGAGAAACTATGTTGTCTGTGTAAAGCTGTTTAACTTTTAACAGACAGTGTGTATTTGGCTCAAACATTATAACTACATAACATAAGTGACACTGTCAATAGATCAGTTTAAACATATAAATTCAGATGTATAGGAAGTTTTAGGTTATTTAGGTTACCTAGTTTTAAAGTCAGGCATCAATAAAATTAAACAAGATAAAAAGAAAAAAGTGACAATTACTAACTGATGTTAATTATTAATGTAAGTGGCTAATTTAGGCCAAGTTAGTTTTGTCACAGCATGGCTGCAAGCCACTGTTAGTTTTCATCAACTTTGACCTACAAGCATTATCAGCTATAAACAAGGTTTTGACCATTGGTTGTTGGACGAGGGAGGGAATATGTGTCAAGTAACAGTGGAAAACTCAATTCAGTTCCACAGAGTTCATTCACTGAGCGTTAATTCAGCTTGAGTCCGGTGTAAAAGTCTCTGCATGGAAACATGGCACGTCTTCTGGTGCGACTTTCTTCTGTACTTTACAATGGAGCTTCTACACACTTGGTTTTGTCTAAGAGCCGGTATGTTCTGAACCGACCACTAGGCACAGCAACAGGTAAGTAACATCTCTTTAAACGTTTTCCAAAAATAAAACAGTGGCCTTTTATGTTATTCTAATTAAATTGTATTGCACATGTAAAATAGTCTATAATTTTCTGTAATGTGATCAATTGTATCATTTGATCTAAATTGACCTGAATGACTTCTAAATCTGCAAAATGAAGGTGTGATTGTTAGCATTGTCTGTCCTCATATCTTGAAAATGTCCTCGGTGACCCTTAGAGCTGTGAATTAGCTGTGATAGAAAAGGTATGTGATTATCTGAAGTACAAGCTTTAGATAAGTAACTTGTGAAGGTCTTTTCACAAGTGACTACACTGTCAGCACCATGGTCATGCATGATATGAACTTTAGGGGCTGCAGTAAACAATTGTTCAATCTAATCTAATAATACATTAATGACTCTAATCTAAAAATAAATTAATTTATTCAGAACATCTCTTTTATGTTAGAAATTCTTTTTGTTTTCATTAAAGAAGGTGACCCAAGCGCAACAATTTGTATAGGTGCTTCATATGATATATAAAAAGAATGTTACTTTTTGTTAGATAGGAATAGGGAAAAAGTATTATTGTGTCAGTAGTGGATTTTAAAACAAGTGATTTTAAAACAAGCTGTGAGTCACTTTGGTCTGTTTTTCAGACCCATGCATTATGGATTGACTCCTCAGTCTAAAACACTACTTGAGTACTTTCTTTATTGTGTACTTTCTTGCCACTCAACCATCAGATTTATCAGCAAGGAGGCCCAGAAATGTATGGAGCCCTGGATGTGCAGCACAATTAAAGTCACAAAATAGCCTTCAGTGAGTTATGTTGGAGTTAACCTTGACCTAGAGGTCTCTAGATTGCCAAAAGGCATGTCCAAGTATTATTCCTTCTTTCTCTAGGTTACAGGATGTTGATCATATTAAGTTAGAGAGACACAAAACTTTTTAGAAAAAGTGATTTTAAGATTGAATCTTTTTAAATTGATTTTGCAGATACTCACAGTGTGAAACTTGCCTGCAATGGTTTTGCTGTTTGTTAGTTCCTTAAGAAACAGGGAAGCTAAATATACAAGTGGAAAATCTGAGTTTGTATTGAACATGAGACAGGCGAGTGATGTGTCATCAAATATAAAAGCTAGTCACTTACAATTCACAAGTTCAGGACATATAAAATTAGTTTGCCAGAAAAGGCGGCAGGGCATGTAGGTCTGGGGATGTTTCCCATAATAATGGACTTCTGATGAGGGTCAAAGTATTGGTGCCTATTTTCTGTTTTCCAGTAACTGTTTTTGTGGAACTGCCACATTAAGTGATCTATTTGTAAATGTAGGAAAATGTGATTTTATATAGTTTTGCATGACTTTGAGTAAAGCATGTTATCTTTCTATAAATTATTCAATTCATTTGGCTGACTATTTTTCCCTAAATACTAGATAATCAATCTAATATTTATTTATTTATTTTTATTATTATTTTTTTTTACAGAAATCATTATATTTTATTAAGCTCCAGTTCCATATAACCTCAGTGTTTACAGCCTGCTATAGTATACTGTACATATTCAAAAATCCTGCAGGCTCATAAATCAATTCTTTACTCTTTTTTGCAGATCTTCTTTCTTTGACACGTTATGACGAGTGTGTGGACTGGAAAAAGAAACTAACTCCAGAACAGTACGTAGTCACTAGAGAGAAAGGCACTGAGGTGGTAAGTGTGTATTAAATACAGACTCATATGTACATGAGCCATTTTAGGTGAAACTAGTAGCATAAACATAGCGTACGTATTTATTAACCTATCGCACTTATTCATTAATTAGCCATGATTTTGATCTCTGTTTCATTTTACTTTTCTCCTAGCCATTCAGTGGAATCTATCTAAACCATAATGATGAAGGCATGTACCACTGTGTGTGCTGTGATACACCACTCTTCAGGTAACACAAGTGAGAATCATTCAGATAAAAAGAACAGTCCAGTCAAGAACTGTCTTCTTTACCTACAGAATATTGATTGTACTGAATTCCTACGTCTGAAAATAGTGCACAGTGTCAGCCAGAGGACGAAGTGCTCCCCTTGATGAATCATGATTCTTTCCTTAGCATTTCCACTAGAGATTCTGAAAACAGACTTCTCCTTAAAGAATTTGCAGTTAACTCTGCAGTTGTTCTTAATATGTTTTCTAAATGGGTTGTTCAAGTGAGTCATGAGGCATCTGTTTCATTTTGACCTTCAATATTATATTCATCATATACTAATAAATCATTTCTGCTGTAATATCTTTGATCCTGTTATGTTCATATATACTCAGCTGCCCTTTTTTAGTTACTAAATCCATATCTAGTAAACTGGATGATTCCCCAGTTGTGGTGCCATTTGTCAAGCAGCAAATACAGCTAAATGAGAACCCTGATACAAAGGCTTGGTATGTCGGCTGCAAAAACACAGAGCATGAGCGAATACAAAGAGTGAGTGTATGGAGTGTGATTATATAGCTGAGTGGTAATTGAGTCCAGGCATGTGATCAGTAATCTGGTGACTGTGAACATGACATTGAATGGGTGTTGTAGTCCTTGGTGCCCATATTTGTAGGCCGTGGTGTGTTCTCAGAGAGATGGCAATTCCAGTGTTGACATGACACCATTTAGCCCTTGTAACCTTTACACCTAAATTCATGTAAATTTAAACTGCACTTTTAAAATCATTTTTTGAACAATGAATCTGAGAAAATGTGCATTTAACCACAACCCCCCCCCCCCTTTTTAAATAAGGTTTCTTTGCTGATAGTCTGCTTTTTCCTCTTAAATGAGTAACAAGGTTGAAATGTCACAAGGTTAAGGTTGAGCAAATGCACAAAATGTGTTTAAATAGCATCCATGCTAATGGTATGATTACATTAAGGGCATTCTATAGATTTATTTTTTTTTAAACTATAATGGATTATTTATGGAAAACAATGTTTCAAGCATGAAGTGTTAAATGGACTCACACATACTATATAATATATAATTTTAATGATTATATTTCAAGGTAAAGCATATAGTGGGCTGGGCCAGTCAAAAATGGTGTTTTCTAATTGAGTGTTAGGTTATTGGTAGGTTTTATTACTGTTTTAAATTATTTGTCTGAAACATGCACATAGATTGTTGTGAAAGATACTTTAACTATGTTTAAAATGTTTTTTATCTTTACACACATCTTTGTAAATGTAATATCAGGGGGGCACAAATGGCACTGCAATCATGGAATCACTAAACTAGTAACTCAGTGTACAGAAGTGAAGACATTAGTGTTAGTGTATATCTGTTTCTTAGTGCTAGTGTATATCTGTTGGTGTATATCTCAGTTATAACTGAGAAATAATCTTTGCTAAAATTAGGAGTTATATCCTTCTGTCTCTCACAGCTCTGAATCAAAATACGACTCTGGAATGGGGTGGCCATCTTTCTTTGAGGCTCATGGGACATGGGAGAGAGACGAGAGTCAGGCCAACATTATCCGCAGACCCGATAACTCGTTAGGAAGCCCAGGAACAGAAGTCATCTGCAAACAGGCAAGTGACTGTAACAGGGACTTTAATACACCTTGCATGACAATAGCAATGACTAGTGCTCAATTAAATAATAGTTAGGAGTAAGATGACAATACTAAGACTGTACACTGTCATATGGATTTCCATAATAGTTATATAATTATATAGTAACTACCACTAATAAACAATGTTATTTATATAATTATTGCATAATAATTAAAAGACAACATTATTCTATAGCATTATTTCCGGGTGTCATGTGCCAGTTGGAATAAGTTCTCATTTTTTAAAAACAGATTGGCTTTTTAAAATCAGAGAAAATGTTGTTGTTACATTCTTTCTTCATATATTGTCACATTTTTCAAGATAGTACAGTCATTTGTTTATTGATATGTTACAAAGAATTTTTTGTATTGGATTTGTTTTTTCAAAACATTACATTTATTTATGCAAATGAAACTTCATCTAAGTAATTATGCATAAATTCACATATTTAATAAAACAAAAAAATATATAGTCTTTGAATGACAGTGGAAGCAATAGATGGTGGAGGCATTATGTTTTCGGGATGCCCATGCATACTTTCATGTGTCCGTCCATCATCCATTCATCCTTCCATGATTTTTGTTAGTGCATTACCTCAAAAATGAGTAGCTGAATGTGTAGGATTTATATAGAATTATCACTGTAACCAGCAGATGAACTGATTACATTTTGGAATCGATCCAAACAGGGTCAAGGTCACAACAAGGTCAAATATCTGAAATAGTTTTTCTTCAATAGCTTCTTTCCTGTTTGAAGTATATTTTATGGTATATTATTGAGGCGTACAAAATAGTAACAAGAGAGACTTGATTTGCTGGTGGTGGAGGCATCTCAGTTGACATTGTTGCCGTGACTTCTGCTTGTTTTATAATACCATTCACTTAAAAAAAAAAAATTGTCATTTGGCATTATAAATCTAGCATAAATCCAACAGCTATCAACGTATTGAGAAATTCTTCTGTAATGTCCTTCTAAATAGGAATAGGAATGAACTTGTAAAATTTCGTGAATGCCAGTCATCTAGAAAATTGCAAGTAGTAAAGCTCTGAAGTTAACACAGTACTGCTGAGTTTTGACATTTTTATTAGTACAGTATAATGGGAAAAATGTTATATACAGTAGATGTCTGGGGAAAAAATGGCTGACTTGAACAAAATGATTAATGCTACCTGTAATGTCAATGTTTTATCAATTTTCTTCACCAGTTAGCTGAACAGTGGTGCTATTATACAGAATTTAACGTCATCCTCTTTCTTTGTCCTTTCTGTTTCGGCAGTGTGATGCTCATCTTGGCCATGTTTTCGATGACGGCCCAGATCCAACAGGCCAGAGATTCTGCATAAACAGCACAGCTCTGAAATTCAAGCCCAGAGAAAACTAAGTGAATCTCATAGACAAACACGTTTCTCATTTCCCATCCAGATATTCATGCTACAAGTGTTCAAACAGAGTCTGAATGAATTGTGGAGAACTGAATGTCACCTACATGCTGATATCTGAGAACGAGTGTGTACTTCAGTCTGACTGGTTTAATTTTGTCCTTTTCTGTTCATGTTTAATGCATTTTTACCTTACTGGGTCTGTCAGGAGTAATTTAAAAAACAAATGCACGTAGGAATTTTCGAGATCTCATGTTCTACTTTAAGTCATAATTCAATCAGAACATGCCTAAACATTTTGGCTAAAAGACCCTGGAATTGCTTTATATAGGAAAAAAGGAAGTCATTAGGGATCACTAGGCAAGTCTCACAACCATTTTTTTTCCAACTCTCCAGCATGGCTGCCGACAGACTGGAAAATGATGTATATAACAGTGAAAGAGTTCAACAGGTTAGAATTATTGTTTACAATTTTACCTTATTTGTTCTGCTCCATTAATGGTATTTAATGGGCTGCGATTCCACAGGGTCCTGAGTTGCCTACAAATTGTAAAATAAAGCTAAGTATCAGCATGACAACATTACATTAAACACTGGGGGGAAAAACCACAATAAATTGTTACCTCCTTGTGATTTTTTTTCTTTTTGCTTAAGAAAGCAACATAGTATCCATCTTCCTTGGTATATGTGTGTGGATGCTCCGCCCACAGAGCATCCAAGGTCTTTTGTACACTTTTCTGGCTACGAGCTTAGGGATGCTGAAAATTTCTGTCTGCATTTAATGTATGGGCTCTTCTATAAACCAGTTTCCAATAGTTAAACAAATATTGAAACACTGTGAAACAGTGAGGCTTTTTTGGAACATGATATAGTCACTGGGTGTGGCACAGTAGCTAGCATTGCTACCTCACAGCTCCAGGGTCCCCAGTTCAATCTGGAGCTTGGGTTACTTTCTGTGTGAAGTTTCTGTGCATGTTCTCCTTGTGTTCACATGGATTTACTCCAGGTTCTCCAGTTTCCTCCCACTGTCCAGAAACATGCATGTAGGAGGACGAATTTGTCTCTCCATCCTGGTCAGGGATATGATGGGTTTGGAGCCAATCCTTGTAACACTAGACGCAAAGAAGGAGAATTGACCCCAGATGGTCCCATCTAATTCTAATTGATGTTAGGCATGAGAAAAGAGGCTAACTTAGTTAAATATAGCTAGATAACCTTAACAAATTAGCAAAACCTACCTCAACTTGCTTGTTGCAAGTGAGGGTGAGGTTTAGTGGGAGTCTACAGTGGGATTGTGGCAGAACAAGCAAATTAAAGTGGCACACATGATGCATTTATTAACAGGCTGTTTCTCTCTCCTGTTTTAGTGTCCTGGCTCACTTGATATACAGTAAATGGTCATTTATAATGGCAAAGTGGGGCTTAGTTTAGCTTAGCTTAAATATTTCTGCCATCAAACACCACAACTTTATGAAACGCATTCTTCAAAGCATTGTCAGAAAGTTAGAAAAGGGGCAGTACTTCATCCACTGTAGACTCCCACTAAACTACTCCCCTACCTACCACAATGCTTTTTCAAATTAGATGGAGTTCATGCCTTCTAGGGTGGCAAAAGTGACACCTCATTTTATGAGTCTTTGCTTCATCCAGTATATTGAAACATTTTACTGAGGTAGAGCCATGGCTGTTCATCCTCAAGGTCAACATGCAGTCTTGTGGCTTCTCCATATTCTGACACACACCCATAACTATAGCTTTGTGTAGCATAAGAAGGTTACGGTTGATGAATTGACATGAAGGCGATGTCCGATGCTGTAGTATGCTCTGGCCCCATCCCAATGCGGCGTGGC
>JAOTRR010000028.1:7476434-7492932 GCA_028570945.1 Gogo arcuatus | reverse complement strand
TTTGTGCCCTTGCAAATATTTTGCTCATACACTCATCGGGAGCTCTGCTTTTAGGTAGTGCCTAAATATCTATATTATTAATGTTTAGTGAATTGAAAGTGTTAATCATTTTATTTTACAATCTAGATCTAATCTAATTGGAAAAGGCGCAAGTCATTATCACTCTAATTAATACTTCTAGCACACCATATCTTTGTTTTACAGTTAATATTAGCACAGGCTAGTCACTTATCTGTAGGATTAACTGCTTTACTCTCCAAGTGCACCTGCCTTTAATAAAGCACTCATTTACTGTCCCATTAGGATCTGAGAGCAATCAGTTAATAGGTTCCACAAAGATTGAGCTTTCCATAATTAATTGTTATTCTGTATCATTTTATTTTATTTAAGTAATGAGTGATTAAACTTTAATAACATAAACTCCAGGTGCTCTAAAGCTTTTGACTGATGCTATACACAGTTGTGTGGAAAAGGTTAAGACACATCTAAATACATTTTCTAAAGTGATGCTTTCAAAAATAAAAATCAATACAGTCATAATATAAAAAGTTTCAAAGTATCAAAGTAATAATTACCATGTTACTATATCACACCGTAAAACTAAATTTTAATTAAATCATAATTTGTCTTTGTGTTTAAAATGTTCTTTTTCTAATACTGGTATGTTGTTTGTCTTCTTGGAGAATAGTTCTTCTGTATCTGCAGATCAGTTTCCAGACAGTCTGACTGATGATTTTATCAGAAACATGATTCTGATAAAATCATAGCTTAACAAACTACAAACATATCTTTTTAATATTTTTTTTTCTATTGACACTAATGTAATAAGCACAAACGCAAGGCAAACATTATAAAAAAAAAACTTTATAAAAAAAGTGTAGGGTGTCTAAGACTTTCACATTACTCTAAACAGTATATATGTACATACATATGAGGAAACCATGGCCTAAAGGTTAGAGAAGCAACTTTGGGACCAAAAGGTTGCTGGTTTGATTCCCTGGACCATCAGGAATGGCTGAAGTGCCCTTGAGCAAGGCACCTAACCCCCAACTGCTCCCTGAGCTGCTCTGGGTATGTTGTATGTTGCTCTGGATAAGAGCGTCTGCTAAATGCCTGTAATGTAATGTAATAATGATGGGTGACAAATTAAAGGGAAAAAAACCAGTAACTCTGTCATGCATTTTTGGCAGTTTCCTGGCATAATGTGTGTCCACTTGTTCCCTTAGAGAATGGGTGGCAAACTCAAATTCTGCCTGGGCCACAGCATTTTTGAGAGACCCCAAGGGCCGTAATCTAAGTCTATAATTTTTTTTTTTACATTTATTTAACATATTCTATTGATTAACACCATTAACCTAGGCTCTGAAATTAGAAATGTTTCTATAGGAAAAAGAGGGGATAACAAACTGTTAGTGTATGCACTATTGGGTAATCATTTTTTTTTATAAAGATTATAATAAAAGTTTTCTTTGTTTAATCACATTTTATTGGATACCAGCTGCTGTGATGAGAAACAGAAGTAGCCAACTGGAATGATGCATTTTACCTCTTTCTGTTAAAGCGATTAGCCAGATACCTGCACTATAAGCACAGAGATATGGACGTGAGAGCCAGTGAAACAGCCTACTGGAGCTTACTGCAAAATAATAGCATATCAGGATTTATAATATAAGAATAATTTTTGCCTATTATTAATGTTATGTAATAAGTGGAAGCGAAGGGGGAACTGAAGGTATTTTATGGCAGTGTTGTGAAGATCAGTGTTATTTGATGGTATAACGTCATAAATAATTAACCTTTTCACTACTGCAGACTGCTATTCCGGTCTCATTGTAGTAAGGAAACCCCTTCTGGAAAAAGTTATGCAGTGGTGAAAGGGTTAAATTACAAATTAGTGTCATCACCGCTCCTAATGCTGTCTGACGTCTACTAAAATGCATCACTCTTACCAATTTAATTGTACAGATGAGAAAACCAATCATGATTTTATTTTGTACATTTCCTCATCCCACTGAAATTCATTTCTGCTTATATCATTACCAGCATAACATTTGATTGATCATGAATTGATTTTAGACACGAGTGTGACTTACATCAAGCGCAGCACACAGGCATTGATTTTAACCTACATTTAAGACTGCAGGCAAACCAGCTGCGGTAGAAACTAGGCACGCGTGTATACAGCTCTTTTCAGTAACTATGCTTCAGATAGGGGAAAATGGCTGCCACTCATCAGTTTTAATGTGAGATGTGAGTTTATGTGCGCTGTATAATGCCGCTTGCTATACTACATATGTGCTGTGAATTCTGCGCAGTGTGAAAATGTTGAGCAGTAGTATACCACGGGCCAGTATTATTTCAGTATTATTTTTCCCAAGTTCATGAAGGTCAAATGACACAAGGCTGTGGGCTGGATTTGGCCCATGAGCCTTGTGTTTGACACGTGCCTTAGAGGGAACAGCAACTGCAAATCAGTTCTGATTGATCACCTTTATCCTATGATGATATCTTGATGGGAGTGGTTTCTTCCAGGATAGCCCCACCCCATCCACAGGTCAAGAGGGCTCAATGAATAATTTGATGAGAATGAAAATGATGGAAATCATATGTTCTGGACTTCCCAGTCATCAGACCACAACCAAGTTGAACAATTATGGGAGATTTTTTGGAGCAGTGTGTTAGACAGCGCTCTCTACCACCTTCATCAAAACACTAACTGATGCAGTATCTTTCAGACGAAGAATCGTTTTGGTGTTCACCTCTCCAGTACAGTTCACCTCTACATAGCTGAGCTATGTAGAGTTTATATATGATTTTTCAATTTACTTTCACCGTTATGACGCTGCAATACAAAGCTGAGTATTTGTCACAGTTGTAGCCAACTGAGCACCATTTCAAGTTCCACCTCCATCCATCCTCATGTTCCACTGAATTGTCTTGCCGAACAGTGAATTCTGCCTTGTTTAAAGGTTATTAGCTTCAGGTTTGTACCAACCACAACCACCTATGATGCTTGTTGTCTATAAAAGATACTATTTTTTTTCAGCAGGACAAAAGGAAGCCCAAAGCTCCCTCTTTAGCAGTACAACAGCAGGGGACACTTCGATCATCCCTGCCATGAATTGATGGCTGGTAGCATGGTGTTGGAGACACATTGTGCAGGTCAGGACGAGAGAGAGCTCGAAAGAAAGAAAATGAAAAGGTCAACACACACCGAAATCTATGCGGCTCATCAGTGAGAAGCCGTGTTAGATGAGTCATGATTGAGAGCTAAAACCAAGAAACAAAAGCAAACACCTGACCTAAGTATCCACTTACTCATGAAACCCCATAATGCAACACAGCATGTATTGTCCACACTATCTACCCAGGCAGGCACAAAATACCCATAATTCACTGTGCCACTGTGACATCTGAAGATGTCACATTGCCTAAAGTGTTAATGTGTCTGGATTGGGACACCCCTACAGTAGAGTGATGATTAGGCATTTAAAATGTGGCCGGAATAGTGAATAGTTTGTGTTGTTTGGAACACATCCTCAGTGGACTGATTATGGAAAGATGATTGTTGTGGTGTTTGTGATCTTTATAGCAAATAGAATGTGTAGTTTAGGATGCATCCACACTGGACTGATGACGGGAAGATGTTTGTAATGGTGCTTTTGTGACCTTTATTGTAAATAGGGTTTGTGATTTAAGACATGTCCACAACAGACTGATGAGAAGAGCTGTTTGTGGTGGTGTGTATGTGACTTGTATAGAAAATAGGGTGTGTAGTTTGGAACACATGCATAATAGACTGATGATGGGAAGACCATTGCGATAATGTTTTTGTGACCTGGATAGTAAATAGGGTGTGCAGTTTGGGACATGTCCACAGTGTACTGATGATGGGAAGACACTTACAGTGGTGTTTTTGTGTCCTACATAGTAATTAATGTATAGTTTGAGACACATCCACAGTGGACTGATGATAGGGAGACTTTTGCAATGCTGTTTATGTGGCCTTTATACGAAATAGGGTATGCGATTTAAGACGCCCACAGTGGATTGATAATGGGGAAATATTAGTGATGGCGTTTTCATGACCTGCATAGTCAAGGGTAGCCAAATCTTTAGCCTGGGTGAAGCAGAACTCATGTCCATACTATTAGTTTATTAATTATTTGTTCATTTTATCTTGTAATGCGAGGGGAGAATACCACAACTGAGATGTTTGCCAACAATTTGGTGACTTTTTGTTGAGCTTGCAAACACAATGTGCTAAATAAACCCTCACCAGGAATTTATGTAATTATTAATTTCTACTAAAGCACTTAACTGGCTATGTAAGGTGGCCATACATTATCACATTATGTTAACTACTGCTTTTTAGTCTCCTTAATTTGATTTCTGGACAACCAAACATAGGACTGGGCAGTACACTGGCACTTTTACTTGCCTGGCAGGCTAGCTAATGAATTTCTTCATCTGTGATAGTGAATAGGGAACAATTTGGAATTCATCCATGGTGTTTGTGAATAAATGATTATGATACAAATCATGTAGTGAGCCAAATCCATTTCTGAAATGACCATTCTGTTCTCTGGATGATTGTCAGTCTCTTGTGATGGTGTTTATTTGGCATTTATAAGAAATAGGGTGTGTAGTTTGGGACACAGCCACAGCCGACTGATAGAGACAGTTGTGGTGATGTTTACAGGCTCTATATAGTGAATGGAGTTTGGTTTAAGACATGTCCGTAGAGTTTTGACAGAACATTGAATCAAGCGTGTATTAAATAAAATCCATTACTGAAAACGACTCGTTCTGTGCCACATAATGCTGATATTTCGGTGTAAGAAACAACATGGAGTGATTAGGGTGAACCTGCATTTGCTTTCAAGTCAGACTAGTCACGTGACCAGCCGGTATAGCCATGCTCATCAGCCTATACCTGTAAAAATAAGGTTGGAATATCAAATTGCACAAGTGCTCCAACATCTTAAGCTCTAGAAGAATGTTATCATGCAGGACACATAACCCTATACAGAGGTAAAGAGGGAGGATTATAACATATCATGATGCTCAGGAAAAGGTAATGCATGGGTGTGATGGCACTCATCCCAGTCGTGACCTCCAGTAGTGTTGTTTGTCTGATTTTCTTTCTAAGAGGTGCATGGCACCCATCTCTTGTGTTGCAGAACACTTAATTTGTATTCAAGATCAAGCTGATCCAGTCTGCATTATTTTTTGTTAAAACAGAATTCAGGTTTTTCATTTTGGTATTGGATCCCAGTGGGCAGCCCAATTCCACATTACAGGTGGGTTATTGAAGGCCATTTCCTGAGCAGATGCTAATATCATCACTTCTCCAGCAAGAAATCTTATGTCATGCCCAGTTTCTTTGTTTGGATCAAGTGGGTGTCGTCATTACCAAGTAGAACCTGCACCGTTTTCTGCAGAGAGACATGATGAATTAGGAGCCCCAGATTAGGGATGCCTTGTTAAGTACAAAATAATTGCTGTCACTTAAATGTTTGATGGCAGCATTGCATGTGTCCTTCACAGAGAGGATGAGTTGGATACACCCAGTTTTCCTTTGTGGGTTCTCCAAATGTTTCTCAAACATGTTTGGTCTCTTCTTTATTTTGCCCTGGAGCATTGAGGCTCATATTAGCTAAGATGTTAGCTAAGACGAGTAACTGTTACTGTAGAGTTTCACATGTATTCTGCATGTCCATGTAGGTTTTCCGGTTTCCTCCTACCTCCCAAAAGCATGTCAGTAGATGGATTGTCTCTGCGATTGATTGTTGCCTCTAGGTGTGAGTGAGTATGTGAATGTATGTGTGCATGGTGCCCTGCAGTGGTCCCATCTGAGGTGTATTCCTGCTTCGGATCCACCGAGGCCCTGACCAGATAAAGCGATTACAGAAGATGAATGAATGAATGAACAAATGAATCAGTACTCTCATCTGTAATCTTGTAATTTCTTGTCTTGTAACTCTTGTAATTTCAATTTACACCATAAGTTTACAGCTGATTTTCTATTAAGATGATGATAACTTAAGCATTTTTGCTAAGTTCTGTGGATTGGCTGCACCAAACTTAACCCCCTTATTTTAAAGATAATTATCTGTAGATTTAGAATATCCAGTAAAACAGCTTTAAATTTTTTAACCAACTGGACCCATTTTGTGGTGACACAGCCTGCATGTTGAAACTGTTTTCAATTTCAAATGTAGCCATGTAACAGAAGCAGAAAATATCTGTATTAAACAACAAATACGCATAAGCTAAACAGTCATACAATCATTTTGTACGCAAACATTGTTTCTACTGTTTTATGACTTTCAAAAGATAAATCCATCAATTGAATTCTAGGCTATTCGCCAAGGCTAATTGTACAAGTTTAGTCATGGCGTGCATTTCAAACACCATGTAAAATGCTAAATATTTGCATGATTAACTTAAAACTAAAGAAATAGTTATTACACACATTAAAAAGCTTACGTGAGTTTTGTTATGCATTATAATTAATAAACATGGGTATAGACAGGGACGTGATCCTTGTGCTGTGGACAAGATCCTTTTCAAAACTGATGGAAAAAAGTGAGTTTTCGAATACATCCGGATACATGTAGACAAGTCCACAGACCAAGCCAAAAGCTACATGAGCATAACAGCACTCGGATAAGGGAAAAAAGCTGCTATGACTGTAATGGTGGTGATGGGCTCAACACTGCGGTACACCTCCTAATACTAGTAGTATTAGGTGTACTCCTAGTGTATGCTAGTACATCGTAGTATGGTGGTGATGTGGTTATTATTGGAGCCTTAAGTGAACTTAGACTTTTGGCCACTATTATAAGTATGCTAGCTCAGCTCAGCAATCCCCTGGTAGTTAGACCTGGATGTAATCGGTCACTAAAGGCTGCATATGAAATGAAGCAGCACAGATTGCTTTTACTTGAGGAGCAATCCTGCTTTTTCCTCCCCATCAGTCAGTCCTGTTCTGATTTGGTTCATTACTTTTCTAATTGTAATTAGACTGAGCCGTCTGTGCATGCAGCTGACGCTTGGATCATAACAATGTGTTTAATTCAACCTGCACTATTATTGCTGTGAGGCACGCAACAGACATTGACTGCTAATCAATTACACAGTCTATCTGTAATTTCTTTGTGGACACATTCTTTTGCTGCTATTTGGAAGACTTCCTAATTTTGGTCAGTGAATGACTGAAACACTTTGTACAGAAGCTTAGTGTAATTAATATGGTGGTTCACTATAACTCTAATTGCCTTATCAGTTTAATCAGTTCTACCCAAAATGTTTGCTCCTGTAAACAGTCAAAATAAGAAATTTGCAAAACCCTACATGATGCTGAGAAACTAGTGCATGATTTCATGTCTTCTAAATTGGATTATAAGAGAAAAATGTGGAAGGAGGAGATACAGGTAGCAAGAATTGTCTGTTCTGCAAAGAGAACTGGAGTTATAGTGCAAAGAAACAGCTATTTTTATGCTGTGTGTCACCAGGAATTATATTGTGTTTATTTTTATTTTTCTGTTCCTAACCACCATTTGGCAATATTATTGTTCTTATAATAGTTTCCTCTTAGGGTGTACTCACACTAGGTGATTTGTACCGTGCCCGAGCGCGTTTGACCCCCAAGTGGGGAGAGGGGACAATCACTCTTGGGAGCGGTACAAGGCAATCAGTCCTAGTATGAGTATGCCCTTACACACTCATTGGGTTTTGCTCATTGCTGTTCTAGTTACTTGTTGTACAGGTCCTCACACTACAAGATTCACATATTTGAAAATATCAGAGCATTTGCAACAGCTCATAAACAGAAAATTGCATTCCTTTTCTGCTCACACTACATGAGCAGTCACTATGGGATATGCACTGATTTGTTGACAAGCTTTTGGCCAGGGATAGAGGGGGTGGTCACAGGTTCCCAGAATTTGTATGTGACCAGGAATTCAAACTACACTGTCTTCTATGATGACTAATACTGTATAAGGTTGACTTGTATTATCTTCCTGAACTCCTGAAGCTGTATAGCTCATTTAAGGGATCAGTCTCAGCTGAACCAATGAAAAATGTTTTCTTGTATATTTCCCCTTAACTCTGAAATAGTGTTCCAGACAACATTAAGAACATAATATAAGGTTGTCTTACATATATTGTGTACTTTTATACATGAGCAGTATGTGAGGAATCACTGAGATTATTAATATCAGGAATGATCGCTTAATCCATCAAGAAATTAAGTGTGAAATGGCAGACACTTTTTACACTTGGCAATCATAACTACCTCCGTGTAGCAGAAAAAGGCTGGCACATGAGCAAAAACACAGGTACAGTACAGGCACAAATTGTAGTAAAATGTTTAAGGTTTAAATTGCATGGCTTAATAACATGGTCTACCACACAGTGCTGTTATTTCTGTCTAGTACCTCGATTTCTGACATTGCTGTTACAAACATCCAGGAACTAGACAGTCATATACAAAGTATACCGATCAGACTTAACATTAAAACCACCTGCCTAATATTGCCTAGGTTCCTCTTGTGCCACCAAAACAGTTCTGTCCTGTCAAAGGCATGGGCTTTAAAAAGACCTCTAAAGGTGTGCTGTGGTGTCTGGCAGCAGATCCTGTAAGTTGTTAGGTGGGGCCTCTATGGATCGGACTTGATTACAATTTGACACACACTTAACAGAAAATCATTAACATCAGTCTCTGGTATCACAAAATCAGTGCATGGTGGTGTGTCATGTGTCGTGTTTGGATGGCCTGACCCAGTGTTGGTACTCTTATCCACTCAAAGCCATCAGGGACGAGCAGGTGTGTGAGCAGATAGTGCCTGCTGCTTTTGTGCCACCTCAGTGAAAGGCATTCTGGGAAGGGAGCCAGACCTTCTGGAGGAATCATTCTTAAAGATGCCTTCTGGTCTTAACTTCATTCCCAGTTCTGTTCAGCGGTTAAATGCCTTTAAACTGTAGAGCTATAGGAGTGAAATGAAACACCATATGCCAGGAGGAGTACGCATGGAAGACATTAGGTGAAAGGCAGTGTGGGCTGCTTATTATATTACAGTTTAATTCAGTATCACACTATTTATCATGCACAATAACACTTCAGAATGTTTCATCGGGGGGAGGCTGAGCAGGAAGATAATGTTTTTGGACAGCTTTTGTGCTCCTGAGATGAAATCAGTCCTATTTAGGAGGCAGCACAATTTTTTCTAAGGGCCCAACTATGGATGACTGGCTTTTGTCTTTGTCCGAGAGAGCACTCCTATAGTTCAGTTCACCAGGAAAGACTTCCAGGAAATTCAGAAAATACGTACAGTACGTGGTATAAAAATATATCTGCACATGCTTAATTATAAAATTGCAATATTAAACTTACATTGTGCTTTAATTACATTAACTTAACTTAATGACTGTGTGCACTGCAGATGGTGGTATAAAAGTTAGTGAAAACCTCAATGTGTTTGCTTTTAAACCGGAGTTGTGCTTACTCATGCAATTTTTTATTTTTTTTTAGCAAACATTATTATTAGTGCTGATGTGATGTTGTTTTAACAGGGAAAAGGAGCGAGGGAGAAATCAGGACAGTGCTTTTGGTGAGACTTGGCTCTTCTTCGGGTGCAGACATAAAGACAGAGACTTCATCTTCAGGTGTGTGCTTTTTATACACATGCATTCACACACATACACACACACACACAAGACAGACACGACTTCTTTTGTGTGTTAGCGTGTGTGCATAAAGTCTCTGTGTGTGGATGCAGTTGAGGTCAGAAGTTTGCATCTCTCATGATTTTTGAACCTAAAAATGCAAATGTATCTCAATTTTACAATTTATCTACAAAAACCAAAATTCCACACTGGGTGTATCTTTCAAAAGCACAACAACTAGAACATACAGCAACTTCAACAGCTAAATAGTTTGAGATGGAATTTTGCCAGATTTGATTTGAAGAAGGCAACATATGACATCTGGCACAGAACTAACAGATGTGTCAGGAAATATGGAGGGATGGCAATTATTACAACTAAGTAGAGCAAGGCCCTTAACCTTCTCTGTGCCAGGGGTGCTGTATCATAACTGACCCTACGCTCTGACAATATGGGATATGTGAAAAATTCATTTCAGTGTGCTGTAATGAATATGTGACAAATAAAGCCTTCTTCTTCTCTATAACACCTAGCAACGCTATTGGATATTCTACTGCTGCGGAAGTGTCTTGCTACTGGAATTGAGAAATCATTCATTTTTTTAGTATGAAGCTCAACAACCTTCAGGCAATCATCTCTTGGTTTCCCTGGTGTATTGCTTATTACAGGTCTTCTTGTGTAAGCACTGATGGGGGGTCAAGCTCTGATCATTTAGGGTCCATTAAGCTTTTATTTATTAATTTGCCCACTGAATCTCAGGATTAGGTTTTTAGTGTCTCTGTTAGTAAAGCTGTATGTAGCACATCTTGAACAGCTACAGTAGTGTAGTTATTATTAGACAAATTGTTTATTTCACTTCTCCAAGCATGCCTTTGGTGCTTTTGTCTCGTCTGTTGGAGATTACTTGGAGCACACAAAGGGTTTTGAAGGGTTTTTTAGTAATTGGATGTTAAGTGAGCACTAAGAGCACTAAGGTGGTTTATAGATCAGTTCATCAGTAGGATAAGGACAGGCCCTGGCATCTATAACTTCTTTGGGAAATCTACAATTTCTTTAAAGATCCTGTAAATCCCAGCTATCCAGATCTGTGATTGGATGGGATGTTGACACATTTGACTCATTGTGAATAAACGTTTCTGCCAAATGAGTAAAATAACTCATTGTAGAGCACCTAATCTTAGCATTTGATCGTTGTGATCTCAGTGAAACCTGTCCTAGAGATTGACAAAGTGAGTAAATATGCTGACCCTTTTACATTTGCATTTCAAATGATGGCATTATACTGCTTTTTAAAAAAAACAACTAAAAAGGTACTACTCATTCTGTCTGGCTTGCTTTTGACACTAAAATTAAGGGTTTGTTTTCTCCAAGAAGGTGCATGGGATTGTATTATTAATGGCACAAACATCCAAGAAAGAGAAAGTTACAGTTTTCACTAGCACTTGCCATACAGCAAGGTGGCGCAGCAGGTAGCATTGCCTCCTCACAGCTCTGGTTCAATCCTGAGTTTTTTAATGTTTCCGGGTTCCTCCCATCTCCCAAAAACATGCCAGTAGATGACTCTAAATTACACCTATGTGTACATGAGTATGTGAATGTAGTGCAATGGACTGGCATCCTATCCAGGGTCTGTTCCTGTCTCATACCCACTGTTCCCTGGATGGGCTCTGGATTTAGCTTGAGGGTGACCAGGATAAAGTAGTTACTGAAGATGAATAAATAAATTTGCACTAGCTGAGCTCACTTTCTGTCAGAAACCTTAACTACAATGCTATGAATTACAATTAGATACTTCTAACTGTATTATGGAATATGTACAAGAGCACAGTAACACCTATTGTCTGAGTATTTAATAAATGCGCAAAAGATTTCTTTAGATACACTCATTACCCTTGAAGTTATTTCAAGAAGTTTACTTAACAAATACATGAAAAATTATTAGTAAAATTCCAGCTGCATTATGTTCCACTAGGAGATGCCCTAGCACTATGCAGTACTGCTTCAAATTTGTCCAAAATAAGTAGTTATGCTGCCTATTGAGTACATGAGTACACCCGCCGCCCAGAAATGCTGCCTACTTTGCAGTAATAGTGACCTTATTTCAAAGTGTCTGCGCTAACAGTATAGTATCCATCAAATTTATCAATATGTTCAAGAACCAGTTATAGGCACATACCTAGTACGTGTGTGTCATGGCTCGATGTCATGAATTTCTCTTCCTCTGCTCAGCATGATGAAGGAGAGATCTTTTAGAGTTACTCTCAGAGTTAATGTGCATTCATCAAGTCCAATCCCCATTAGTGATGCAATACACCATACCGCCCTGAATATATTTTCTCTGTATCTGTTCATGTTTGCCTACATGGTGCAGTGTACTGAATTAATGAACTTCATGAAGATTAAGTTAACTGTCTCTGTTTCTTTTTAAGAATTTGATAAACACCCAAACTCTCAGCTCCAGGGTCCTTAGTTTGATCCTGAGCTTGTGTGGAGTTTCACATGTTCTCTCAGTGTCTGCATAGGTTTCCTTGTTGTTCTCCGGTTTCCTTCTACTTCCCAAATGATGCCTGGAGGTGGACTGGTGACAGTTGCTTCTAGGTGTGAATGTGTGTGCACGGTGCCGTGCAATGGTCTAGTGTCTCATCAAGGGTGTATTCATATGCCATGCCCAAAGTTCACAAGCCTGACCAGGATACAAACTGACAGGGTTGTTATAACTTGTTTAGTCCAAGTAAAAATCTCCCTCCTATGTAGAGCCATTTGACAATTATTTAACAATGAAAATATCATATCTACACATGCATTTTGTTCATGAGTAGGCTCCTAAGGTAGACAGAAGTATCTTGGGAGGACATAAATGGTATGGCACAGTGCTCTATACCTAAACTTATAACTGGTGTATGCGATGTAAATGTGTTTTACTCAGTGTGCTGGTTATTAAAAATGAAAAGCTGACAGCCTCTGATGGCCACTATTACTGTGATTTGAAAATGTAATAACTACACATGCCTACCCTAATTTTAGATTAAACGAAGACCCGCATTCTTTCCCTACAGCTCACAGAAGGAAAAAAAGAGACCTGCAATAATTCCTAACGGTTACAGTATAAAAGGGGTCAGCTTGACTTTGTGTGCATTCCCTTGGGTTTTATAGGATCTCAATACATAAAGAGAGGAGCTTTTCAGAGTTGCTGATTGCTCAAGTGGGTTTTTTCTGTGAACACTTATAAACACTTGTAAACAAGCATTTTAGATCAGCTGAGGATCTGGACCTGATAAAATCTAACCATACTGATACATACACTATATGTTAAGCCCAAAATAAAACCATACTCAACTCAAGACAGTCCTGTGTTCTGATATTGCTTTGTTTTTAAAACGTGGGAAAAAAAAGTTAATCCCTATTTTGTCCTAATTTGGTCCTACCCACTAGCTAGTTCTCCCCTGCATTGCATGACATGCTTCTACTGAGACATGTGCAGCTTATTAGCTGATTATTCACTCATACAGTCACAAAATCCAACATGTACAAAATTGTTATAGTGGATTGTTCAGAATATTACTGTCCATTCAGATAGAGGTTGCTTAAATAGGCAGCATTTTTTGGCATGTGTTTTTGCTTCCAAATTTCTTTGGTTAGTTTGGTTAGTTGTCATGAACAGTTCTGCACTCAAGTCTCCATCAAGAAACAGTTGATAACTTCAAAAATATACACTTCATGTCAAAACTATAATACATTTCCTGGTTACACAATTGTACTTTGTGACTATATAGGACGGTTATAGAAGCGAGTTACTTATAATCCCGCTATCTGTTATCACCCAAATGACGATGGGTTCCCTTTTGAGTCTGGTTCCTCTCAACGTTTCTTCCTCATATCATCTCAGGGAGTTTTTCCTTGCCACCGTCGCCTCAGTCTTGCTCATTAGGGATAAATTTGTAAATTTCATATATTTAAAATTTGTATTTTTCTGTAAAACTGCTTTGCGACAATGCCTATTGTTAAAAGTGCTATACAAATAAAATTTACTTGACTTAGATTTGTTGGTTAGTTTGGCAGTTGTTAGGTCATTGGTAGAGTAGTTAATTGGATGATTCATTGGTTGGTGAGGTAGTTACTTGTTTTTTCATAGGCAGGTAAGTTGGTTGGTTAGTTGATTAGTGGGTTAAGTAGATGGTTGGTTGGTTCAGTTCAATACAGTGCAATATCTAAAGTATTGAACAAGAACAAACATCACAGACATAGATATGAACTATATTTGTGTGGCAGCCTGGGAAAACCACTGACATGGCGAAAGTTTGACATTTTCTACTTGATAATTTTACTAGAAGTAAAATTATAGAATTTTTTTAAAATCTGGTTACTGCCGAAAGTGAAAAGGGAGAAAATTACAATGCAGGAGCATCTTGGACATTTTAAAATGTTGGTATCTGATTATAAGATGAATTGATTAGGCTTATGTCTGTTTCACTATGGCGCGTAATTATACAATAGGTTGATCAGCGTGTTTGGAAATTACACACAACTAGCAAGGTTTTAGATGTCTTTTGGCATACTGACTGTAATTACCACTGCTTTTGTTAAATTGCCTCCTTTGCTAGCCAATTTCTCCTAACCTTTGCAGGAGAACAGCCTCAGCAAGATTAAAAAGTAGATAAACATTTCCACTTGTTTTTATGAAATATATTGATGGATTCTGAAAGATGAGGTGTCAAAGTATGTTACAGGCAGAAAGACCCAATTTTGGCAAAAAGTCAATTTTTCTTCTTTTTCGAGTGGTTCCCAGAATTGCCACAGTATTAGTCAGTGGGATTTCCCCCACATTTTATAAAGGCAGGTAGTAGGGTTGTGGCTTACAGTGATACTGATTACAGTTATCAACCACGTTACTGCACATTATACTTAACTTGCATATGCACTAAAATTGCAGAGGAGAGTGTGTGCCTTTTGAACATAATGGTCTTTGGAAACCTTTTTCTGTGGCTCATGTGTTAGTATTAGCATTAGTATTTTCAGCAAAATGTAAAGACAGATAACTCGGTTTTCGTGAGCACCAGCCAGCTGAAAGAAAAGCAGAGCAACTGACCGTAAAAAGATCAAACCTGGAGTCTGACCTTCTTTTTTCCATCCATTGCGGGAGTGCGTGTGCTTGCAGGTGGGTCTGAAGTAATGCATCATCTGAAGGATACTCAACACAAACACTTGGAATTGAATTGAATTGAAAATTGAAGTTTGAGAGAGAATCACACCAGACCCTGACCTTTCATACAACCTTTCAAAGTATATAAGAAGTTTTTGTGGACTTCCTCACAGCATTACAGTGTATAGTCTGTTTCAAAAGTTTGAATACCATACCATGAACTGTTAATATTGCATCAAATACTACTACAAGATTTTACTCAGTGGATCATTTTTAATTTATACCACAGTTAACTCTGGTCTTCTAATTTGATTGAACAAGCAGTATTCCAAGAGTGCTCATAAGTCCTACTATAACAGAACTGGTATATTTCACTGTTTGTATCACTCCCCTTGTCTGTGTTCGCTACAAAAAATTCCAACTCTAGAAACAGTTCATTATATTGAAACCATCGGAACACTTACTACGAGCCATCATTCAGTCTGTGCATTGGCATGGCAACACACAATGCTTTATCCAGAACTATTTCCGGTGCTGGAGCAAAAAGAATCAAAATATTTTGTCATATTGTGTCCATGAATGTCAGTTACATTTTTTGCTATTAATTTCTTTTTAATAGAACTGTTGTATAAAAGTGATATTGCACTCGCAATCATGCTGTTGTAATGAATATCATGCTGATATTCAGTATAATGGCACTCTTGCTCATGCAATTTTTCCTAATTCAAAAATACATTCCTTAAGAAGAAAAAAATATTCTGATGCATGATTGATCATGAACTCTTGTCATACAAATACTGTGCATATTTTTCCACTTTATCTGTAGAGAGGAGTTGGAGAGGTTTGTGGAGAACGGGACACTGAGCCATTTGAAAGTGTGTTTCTCTCGAGCTGAGCTGGACAGAAATGGTTTAGAGCCCAAACCCAAATATGTCCAGCATACCCTACGCCTCCATGCCAAGCACGTCGCCCGCATTCTGCTCAAAGAAAACGGCTGTCTCTACGTCTGTGGGTGAGTCAGTCAAATTCTTACTGATTTGTGACTCCACGATTAATACTAGGCATGTTTAGTTTTCATGTTTTCTAGTATAGGCATGTATTATGTAAGGAATAAAACACTTGGGGGCATGCTATTATAGGAAAATAATCAACATGGGGCGATGTGAAGTGGTCTCATAATTAATAAGATAGATAAGATGGATGTTAATAAGACAGAAAAACCCCACCACAGTTTGTCATGTAACCGAGAAACTGGAAAGTCCTCTCTCCTGAAGACTTTCCATTGGCAGAAAATTTACTGACGGTTACAAAGCGCTGACACTGGAGACTCCTTCCATAATTGTTAGTTGTAAAAAAAACATTAACCACCATCAATGATTAAATATTTTTCTTTGTTAAATAACAGGTGTTTTATTATTAGTCGTAGATTATGTAGATTCTAAGTCATGCAAGTCCCTTTGAACGAACTGTTATCATGGAATCGATAGAACTTATAGAATGAGCACATTTATATACAACTGTGCTGCTACTGTAGCTGGCACTATTGTCAGAGCTGCTGTTGTAGAAAATTAATCAACACGTTCTGACCAATCAGAGTTGAGCATATGTTGTGGCATGAATAATATAAATACAACCCCAATTCCAAAAAAGTTGGGATGCTGTGTAAAACATAAATAAAAACAG
>JAOTRR010000028.1:7435182-7446864 GCA_028570945.1 Gogo arcuatus | reverse complement strand
AAACATATGATTAAATTATGTCAGGGCAACTATTGGTGTCTACATGAACACAAATTGTTGTTGACCTGTTAAATAAAATTAGTCAAGGCAAACAGACCACCACTGTAGATATTCATTAAACCACTCAAACTTTTGAGCTAGTCTGGCACACTAATCATACAGACCCTACGCTGTAAATCCAAGATAACCAGGCTACACGTAGCAGTTTTTGTGCATCAACATAATTCGATAGGCTACATTGTTGATACAGTCTATATATACCCACGGTCGATGACTTACCATGTGTTTTCATCTTGAAAAATCCAACAATAGTGGATTGTTTTTTTGAAGTCATCTTCCAACCAGTTCTGGATGTTCTTCTTCTGTTGGCGGTTACCAAAATTTTGAATGCGCACTGTGCAGCGCTCAATTATGGCCCCCCTTCCCCCTTCTCCCGTGTTCCCCCCTTCCCCCCCTCCGTCTTCGGATGCTGCAAGTCAAGTTCCGATCTGTTTCAGTCAGTTGTTTTCTATTAACCTCTTACTTTTTTTGAGGGCGAAAATACCCGGGGCTAGGCTCAAAATACCCGGGGCTATAGCCCTGAGTGATAGGGCCTAATGATGCCACTGGATGTGCATAAACCTTTTCACAGTGCTTCCCCAATCCACTTCACGTTACCAGCAGTTTTATCTAGCTCCTGCCACAGTAGAGTACTGTCTCACACTGAAAATAAATTATTTCAGGCCATTTTGTCACATTGCTGCCGGTAGTAACTTATAGTACAAAAGACTTGGGGGGTAAATAATACACTTCAACAAGTGATAACATTGATATAATGCTTCAAAAGGTGTTCTTAACAAAGTCTGACATTTAGTCTTATCTGTAAAAGTCTTTCTCTTGAAAGCATATTCAAAATAAAATAAATGTTTTTATTCTAAAAACATCAAAAAACTTTTGAAAAAGGGTTAAATGGAAAAATGCTTGTAAGAATATCTGTAATCAACTTGTGAAGATATTGTGATAGCTATTGTTTAAAAAAAAAATTACCCAGGATCCTAAGTGGCACATCTGTAAAATGTGGCCAGAAGCCAATGGAGCAAAACTGGATGTGCTCTCCAAACTAGTAGTCTGGGAGGAATGGCATAGTCTGCCTCCTAGTCAAACTTAAGCCCCTTTCACAAATGGAATCTGTTATTGTATGAAGTAAAAAACAACATGGGATAGAAAACAAATTTTCATTCCCACTTCCAATCTTCTAGAATGGAAACATAATGGATATTGTGTATTCCCACCTGACTGTATTTAATGGAATGCTATGGAGCGCGAACCTCCGTGAGAGGTGTGAACCATGTGAGACTGGATATGACGTATAATTCACAAGGTGGCAAGTCCATTTTTGTGAAAAGCCCAAGCTGAGACATTAGCTAGTTAGCAACATGGCACCAGCCAAGCTGCATCACTTCTCTGTTGAGAGAGTTGTCTTCCTGTTTCTGAACATTTGTTTTGTTCAAGCAAAGGATATTTATAACACTTTTCCTTATATCTGCTGGTGTTTGCTTGTTGTTTTGAGTTTGCTGACGGTTGCTTTACATTGAGGTAGTATTGAGGCAGTAGTTCTAGGTCATCAGGGGATAGATTAATTAATAGATTAATGTTTCGACTTTGCTGTTTTGCTCCCATTCCCACATGCCACCATTACAGCATAATAGTGGAAAATATAAGGTTTTCAGCATGAGTGGGAATGGAGTACCAGTGACACTAGCCAACTGTAGGCATCTGTGAGTTCATGTATGCTAAAGAGGGCAGATAATGCTTTCCTCTGTGTGCTACACTCCCCTTAACCTAGCATGAACAACAGCTTAAAAAAGATGAGATTAGCTGGCTCCAGATTAGATTGGCTGCCTCTGTGGAAGCATGTGTTAGCCTTCACCCTCCCTGGTTGGTGGCTGTTGTATGATAGGGGAGAGCTGGCTGGTAGGTGGATATTGGGAGATGACCAAATTGGGGAGAAAATGGAAAAAAGATAACCAGATACTTTTTAAGTTTTAACAGCATATGGGTGTTGGCCAAAATGGCCCACATGCTTGCACAGGATTTCAATTTTAGGTTGAAAGTAGCCCAGCTGTTAACATATGGTCTCATCAAGGCTGAACTGTGTCTGTTTCTAGCTGATTTGGATGAGTTCCTTGCTGTCATTCCATGGCAGTAGATGAGCCAGATAAAGTGTACGCCATCATTGGGCCACTCCTCATTTGCTATCAGGATTAAATCAGCTGGGTTTTGGTCACAATTGAGAAACAGATGGCCATTTACCATGTGTACATCATAATCAAGCACTACATTGTCCATTACCATTACATTGCTATTTTAATTCATCTAATACTTCAGTAATAAATGTATAGAAGGTGGAAAAAAAAGAATAGTACACAAAGTTTCCAGAGAAACATCAGTGTTCAGATGGACATGATTCATTAGCTATGCAAGCAAACTGATTCTGAGGAAAAAAGGCACAGCTGATGAGGATCATCCATCTGAAACCTTCTCAGGAAATTTTGTGTTCTGTTCTGCAAATTTTACCTCATCCATCTTATCTATTAGAGTAAAAGTCTTTTTTCAGTGTCTGAGTCATTTGTTGTGTGTACACCTAGTCTTTTAATTTATTCCAGTTGTTCAATACTTCCTAAATTGATGAGCATCTTGGTCACTTCTACAGCTAATGTTTTAATATGTATCCTGATTCTTTCAAGCTACTCACATCTTGAGTGATGTATACACTGCTAATAATCTACTAATTTGTGTTGTTTTATAATATGCCAATGTTGTAAGTCTGAAAAAGAATTTCTTCTCAAATCCCACCACACACATTTCATCTAAGCAATACACTACCATCGTCTGCTGTTCTTGGATCAAGTTGTCTGGGACTTTATGCTTCTTATTTAGTGATTCCTTCATTCAGTCTGTGAGTTGCAAAGATTATGATCAAGACTTGTTCAGACATTCAGTCAGTTTTCCCAGCTGATGACAGGCTCCTGTAAATCTATTTGCTCATGCTATTACCCTGACAGCAAATGAGTAATGACCCAGTAATGGTCCAGCTCTACCATTTTATCCAAGCCACATACTGCAAAATCAAGATGCTAGAACACACATACAACTCAACCTTGATTAACTGTATGGGCTATTTTTGCTACAGATTCCAATACAAAAAAGATTTGTGGCTGCTTACATTTGGGCTATTCCCATAAGTGCTGTATGTGCCTAAATGCATCTATATTTGGCCTGTATTCCATTGCTATTTGCAAGTCAGTCAGTCAGTCCTAAGTCGTCCAGTCCAAATTGTAAATAATAATGAAACAAAAGCTCTCAAGGAATGAATGGAATAAGTCAGTGCACATCTCAAGGCAGATGGTGAGTTGGGTAGTTCATTTGTTCTACATTACTGAAGTGGATGAATTATATTCTGCCTTTATTTTTGAAAACTGCCAAATTAATAAACACAATCACTCTATCCATAATTATTAAACTCTTTTTAAACATATCTGTTACACCCTAAACTCCATGTAAACAGTCTTTTTTTCAGTGCTGTTATTCCCTCTGTTTTTGCTTCATGCTCCAGTTATGCTGGTTTCCTGTTCAGCATTGAAAATGAATGATCTCATCTATCTTCTGCTTTCAGCTGGCCATCGTAGTAATGGAGGCCCAAGGTGGTGCGCGTTTGGCCTCCCGATCTGTTTTCATTTGGGTGGCACTTTATTCTGTAAAATATGTATTTCCCTTCAGTGCCATCCAAGTATCAAATGACAAGTATGAAGAAAATGAGGACAAATATTTAGCAACAAAAAGAGAGACTGAAAAAACCCTGTTTACATGAAAAAAAACCCACCGTCTACCACCAATTTGGCTACACTCAGTCTGATTCATTTCTTCTGGTCATACTCTTGCTTTCCTCTGAAGCAGCTGTGAAAATGTGCTTATTAGAAAGGTGTTTTATCATAGCATGCTGCTCTTTCACCATTACAATACACATATAAGCTGAAGAATGAGCAGGATGGATGACTATACATCTAATGCTGAGGAATCAGGAATGTGCAATGAAGTCACTGCTTAAATTAATCATTTTATTTCATAATTCACATTGCTTTCCAGATTTAGCCACAAAATCATTATCAATTTGAATGCTTCTTCTCTACTGGCTGCTTTCTCCATCTCCTGCTATAGCTCCACCTTGTCCATGCGCCCTGACTTTTTTTCACCAATTTCTTTCTAATTAATCTCATTTTGCCATGTTGATGTGTGTATATCCTCATGAGAACCCCAGCCCTCAAATGAGGACATCACATTTTACTTTGTGTATACATACATCAATCTTCATGAGACGACCAAACTAGATATTTGGTAAGATATTGCAATGCATGCAACACCATATTCAGTTTTCAAGACAATATACTGTATAAACAGTTGTTGCCAGTGTTTTTAGGACTTATGGTGCCTTGCATTTGTTTAATTTAATTTCTCAACAAGTGTTGCCTTGTTACTAGTTCTTACCTAGTAGTAGCTCCAAGGGATATAATCAGGAGCAACACTGTCAAGTCTAAGAACAGGACTAGTCAAGATAGAGTCAAGACTGAGTAATAGGTGGCTCAAGACCAAGATTGAGTAAAGATTGACAATGAAAACCATCAAATTCTTTTAAGGCCAAGTTTTTAATTCAACTAATTGGCTTAATTTGTGCATTCAATTGTGACCATTGTTCAAGACAAAGACAACTTCAAGTACAAATGCCTGTAAGTCTGAGACAAGTCCAAGTAAAATGCTAATAAGTCTGAGACACATCCAAGTCAATACTGAAAATGTCTTGAAACTGGACTTAAGTTGTGAAGCCCTAGTAGAATGTATCTACCACATGTTAAACTTGTCTGCTGTCTTTTATCATCTGAACCCCACTATAAAATATCACCCTGTTCTAAATAGTGCACCCTTGCATGCATATGGCGTCCCATTCCTCATGTTGGAGTTCAATAAACCCTTAAGTAACATCCTTTTAACTTAGTTTGCATCAATGTAAAATGAACAGCAGTGTCCTAGCAATAATCCCCTTTGAGATTGGCCAGAACTGATCATAGAGAATGGATTTGTTAGAGCAACATGCAACATCATTGAAGAGAGATATTTTAATGATATCTTTAATGATTTTAATGATATTTTAATTGTTTTTGTTAAATAGTAGTGTTACAGATTACATCAAACAAAAATTAAGGGATTGTAACCAAATATGAATACATTCTTTGCATTAAACAGACAATATGTTCTAAACAGATACAAATACAGATAAGAATAGGAGGTACAATATTCATTTGTTTGAGAAAGCTTGCCAAAACAGGGCATCTATTTGAGACTATGCCATGGCCATGTCCACTTTGGGTTTAAATCAGAATACAGAAACAGAATATTTGGAGAACTAGTGTCATTGTGTTACACCATACAAAAACAAAACAAACAAAAAAATACAACCCCTAAATAAAGTAATATAAATTAATAATGAACCTAATTTCATCTATAGTGTTCATCAATTGAGCTAGAGCAGTTGCTTAGGCTATGAGGTGATTTCACCATGGTACGTTATTTCTATTTGTCTAGATGATCCTGTGCAACCCCTGTTTTGATCAAGGAACTAATGGAATATCTCTGAAGTTCAGTAAAAAACAAATAAAAGATTGTAAAAAAAAAAAAAGACATGCAGCTAATGACAGCACAGTATTCCAAATGCTCAGCTTTTTACCCATGAATCCTTCATGACTTGGTCTGTACTTATGTTGAAAGCAGACTGCAGGGCTAAAGGTGCCATTTAATATGAAGAAACAGGATTACATTCTCCTGTTTGTGGCTCCCCTGGGTTACAGACCTTTACAGCCAGTGTTAACTTGTGAGAGAAAAGTTTTCCCAGACAGAATCTAGATGCTGAACATTACATATCTGAGGCTACAGACATATAGCTACGGTAACTCCAGAGACATGAACTTTTTTTTATCGGTAGTATTGATTCTTGTGATGCCTAAAGGCCAAAGCCAGCCTTTATTTTTCTTTATTTATTGATTTTATTTGTTATGTTTTGAGATTTATTTCTCAAACTTCCACCTCTGTGGGTTGTTTAGCTTCTCTTCCTTTATGACCTTACACATTCCTAAGAAATCACCAAAGCTCAGGTGTATTGGTAGGTCAGGTGTTGTGTTAGTGCCCATAACTTTAAAGCTGCAGAACGTAATGTTTAGTGTTAAAAATGAAAGAGGTAGCATCACTGAGTAAACCCACAGCTTTAGTGGCTCCAGTGTTTTTCTGATGTTCATTATTCAGTCTTTGGTTTTAACATCACTCCAAAAATATTGCTTTAATGGTTATGTTGTAGGGGTGGTGATGAACTAGATCTATAATGTTTAGTGCTTCGGATGCAGCTCTTCCTTTTCTGGTCTGTTTGTGCATATAAACAGGTGAGAACAATAATAATAATAAAAAAACAGATTAACAGTATACATACGCTAAGTAACTTCAATTTTACTTGTATAGCCTGTCACAAAGCAGCTTTACAGGAATCTGGACATAAATTTAGATCACTATTGAACAAGCCAGAGGCAACAGTGGCAAAGAAAAATTCCTTGAGACAGCATGAGGAAGAAACCTTGGAAGGTACCAGACTCTTCTGGGTGATAGTGGATAGTGCGAATATAAATAATCAACAATGCCATTTGAGGTCAATATTAAATGCATAATTATGAATTGCCCCTTTAAAACTCACAAAAAAGTTTTTTTTAATATATACAGAGGAGACAGAATCTTAAATCAATACACTGCTTATCTCGAGAAGTGAAATTGTTATGGATAAAATTATGAACAACATTTAAAGTGAGCTGTAAGTGAAGCAGATGAGTGATGGGTCAGCTTATCTTTCAAAACATCAGCATGTTTTCTTTACAGGAGACTGAAACAAAAAAAAATTATTTTGAAAAACAAAACAAAACAAAACCCCAAAACAACAATGACAATAATAAAAAACTCAAACAACAACAACAACAACAATGATTAATAAATTATTAATTAGTCGATTTAAAATAGTGAATTACAAGTGTGGTAAAATAGATATCCTGCATACACGTATACACAAGTAACTGTCAGAAGGTGATATAACAACACAAAATGCAACATATAGGATGTGCTGGATCAAGTGCTATTTTATAAGTTGCTGGAAGCCATAGTGTTAAACTAAACCAATATAAGTCTTATAGTAGGAAATACTTGATAACTTTGATTATATTCAAGATATTTTAACTTGCTAAGACATCATTTTTTGCAGTGCTGAATGGGATGCCCTCCCAAAAATTGTCTCGTATAACTAAACTCTGAATAAGAACAAATTTCCCCTCATTAATATTGATGTAACTTTTGGACTTAAGCCACTAACTCTGAATATGGCCCCTTGTGAATAGGAATCCTGGGAAGCACACAGGACAGTCTTTGTGATTACAGCAGCAGTTCTTACCTGATTACTGAAATCAGATATCATAATTGTGCATGTTTAGCCATGTTCTTGTTAAGCAACAAAAATTACATTGTTGTTTATACAAATTTACGTATGTACGAGTAAAATGCATCCTCATTAAAACTACTTTACAAGTGTAACATAGCCACCACTGAACATGTTTTACACACAATGTAGGACTGACATGGTCATGCTGTAATTTCTCCTAACTCATATTTTTGCTCCTTGTTTATTTTTCACTTGACCTATCAGTTCTCATCCCCTTTTCACATTAATGTGCCTTTGTCCTCTGTTGTGCTAACCAAACGTGTCCCATACACCGCTCTTTGTTCCTCTTTCTTCTTTATTTTATTTTATTTCGGAGCAGTTAATGAGTTTGTTATTGTGTTTGCTATAGACGGTTGTATGACTTTATGCTTTTTTTTCTGCTGTGAGTCGTGGAACAACATTGCCTGTAGTAATGTTAAATGATCTATTCACTGCGATATTTTGTTGTTGTTCTTATGTATCAAGCAAAATATTGCAGACAAGCAATTATTTTAGTTTTAACATATAACCCCAAATCATAAAAAGTTGGGACGGTATGGAAAATGCAAATTAAAAAAAAGACAGGGGTGATTTCTAAATTTATTTAAATTTGTATTTCATTGCAGACTTTATGAACCCAAGATATTTCATGTTTTGTCTGGTCAACTTCAATTAATTTGTTAATATACATCCATTTCTGCTTGTCAGGCCTGCAACACATTCCAAAAAAGTTGGGACGGGGGCAATTTAGGGCGAGTAATGAGGTAAAACCATTACATAATGATGTGATTTGAAACAGGTGATGTCAACAGGTGATTGTAATCAGAAAGGCCAGGAAAGGCCTAGTCTTTGAGGAGCAAAGATGGGCCAAGGATCTCCAATTTGTCAACAAATGCAGGAGAATATTATTAAAATGTTTAAAAACAATGTTCCTCAAGGAAAGATAGGAAGGGATTTGGATATTTCACCCTCTATGGTGCATAATGTGACTAAACCTTTCAAGGAATCTGGAGGAATATTGGTGTGACTAAATTGTTACTTAGACATTCATTTTATATACTGTACTACCATTTTAAGATAAATTTGTGTGTACAAATTTTTAATAAATGAATGTTTTCTCATGTTCATATGGAATATTTCATCCTGTCTTGCACCATGTGGGAACACACACTTTGTAACCATAAGTTAACTCCAAAATAAAGTCTATTAGTGTGTATAAAGGTTATGGTTTACATTCACACAGTGACATCAGATATTTTTGAACTTCCTTGCATCTGATTTAGTACCATTGCAGCCAAAGACAGCTGATGCCTAATCTTGATTCAAATCTTAAAAACTGTAACGATGGCTATGATGTATGACTAGAAGCCACCAATGGGAGGAGGCAAAAATCGTGGGAGAGCTACATATACAGTAATGTAGATGGTGAAACATATATGCTTGATTAACTAATATAACTTGACCAGCCTTCGTGCCTGGCCCCTCGTACAGTGGGTAACAATACAGTGAGAAAAAATATCCTTATTCCATCAAGCTCACTTTTAAGAATGGACGTTAGACGTTGTCCTCATTTACCCAGCCATGAATGGCTCCAAACTCTTCTCTTGTAAGTTTAAAATGTGTCTCCTCATGGCATAATATTACTACTATTAAACCAAGGGCTTGTTTCTGTTTATCATGATGTAAGCAGAAGGTTGTAATTATGTTTAGTGGCAGGTTTATTATTAGAGGATCTTCATCCTTTATCTGACATGAAGAACACAGGTTATTGCACAGGCCAAGATTTTATTGGGATAATCTCTTACAGCGTGACATGTAACATTCTTAAAAGACTGCTGAAATCACATGGTCTAAAACTGGCGATAGTCACCAGAAGGTTGTCAGTTCATAACGCACCAGCATTAATTAACATGTCCATGACAATCAATGTCAAGGGGATGGTTAGTTGAAAATAAAGTATACACAATGTTCCCATTAGTGCATCCGTCAAGACATGTTTGATGTCTAAAGTTTTTCTTCAGTTTTTCACTTGACTTATGGGGTTAAAGTAGCTAACTAGTAATTACAAACACACACAACATTTTAAATATTTATCTACATCTTTATATAATTGCTTGAAATGACTATAATAATTAGGTTATGTAATCATATTTTTAATTAATTAATTTAGTAACAGGCCTGTGATGGACTGGTATCCCATCCAGCAGACTAGATCAGGACTTATCCCATGGGAAGCAACAAAAAGTGAGTGGGAGGTTTGTTGTTGTTGTTGTTGTTGTTTTAACTTTCCTGTGATGTGGCCTTATGAAGTAATGAAGTCATGGGACAAAGAAAGATCATGGTCATTACATTACATGTGAACACTCAGAGGTCCCTACTAACTGCCTGGTAAGGGTCGCAATTAGGCTACTAGTTTATACAACCCTGATTCCAAAAAAGTTGGGACACTGTGTAAAATGTAAATAAAAACAGAATCAGTGATTTGCAAATCCTTTTTGACCTATAATATATTCAACTAAATACAATACAAAGACAAGACATTTAATGTTCAAACCGAAAATTGTATTGTTTTTTTGTAAATATACACTCATTCTGAATTTGATGCCTGCAACAAGTTCCAAAAATGTTGGGACAGGGACCTGTTTACTACTGTGTTACATCACTGTTTCTTTTAACAACACTCAGTAAGTGTTTGGGAACTAAGGACACTAATTGTTGAAGTTTTTAACATGAAATTCTTTCACATTCTTGCTTCAATGTGAAATGTGGACTCGTCAGACCACAGCACACTTTTCCACTTTGCGTCAATCCATCTCAGATGAGCTCAGGCCCAGAGAATTCGGCAGCATTTCTGGATGTTGTTGATATATGGCTTTTGCTTTGCATTTTTAGATGCAGTGTTCACCGATACCAGTTTTCCGAAGTGTTCCTGAGCCCATATAGTAATATCCCTTATACAATCATGTCAGTTTTTAATGCAGTGTTGCCTGAGGGATCGAAAGACATGGGCGTTCAATGTTGGTTTTTGGCCTTGCCCCTTAAGTGCAGAGGTTTCTCTGGATTCTTTGAATCTTTTGATGATATTATGGATTGTGGTTGGTGAAATCCCTAAATTCTTTGCAGTTGTACACTGAGAAACATTGCTCTTAAAGTGGTGAACCTCGCCCCATCCTTGCTTGTGAACGACTGAGCCTTTCGAGATGCCCCTTTCATATTCAATCATGATACTATAACCTGTTACCAATTAACCTGTTTACCAGTAGAATGTTCCAAACAGGTGTTTTTGAGCATTCTACAACTCTTCCAGTCTTTTGTTGCCCTTGTTCCAACTTTTTTGGAACGTGTTGCGGGCATCAAATTCAGAATGAGTGTATATTTACCAAAAACAATAAAGTTTATCAGTTTGAACATTAAGTATCTTGTCTTTGTATTGTATTCAGTTGACTACAGGTTGAAAAGGATTTGCAAATCATTGCATTCTGTTTTTATTTACGATTTACACAGCATCCCAACTTTTTTGGAATTGGAGTTGTATGTTTATTTTATATGTTTATATTTTTAATAAATAGAACCAATTAAATTAATTAGAAAATATCACAGTCAGGTACAAACAGACAGTGGTGGAATGTAACTAAGTACATTTACTCAGGTACTGTACTTTAGCACAAATTTGAGGTACTTGTACTTTACTTGAGTATTTCCATTTTATGCAACTTCTACTCTACTATATCACAGAGGCAACTATGGTATTTTATACTCCATTACATTTGTCTGACAGCTGTAGTTGTTAGTTACTTTCAAGATTACAATTTTTCATGCCCTTCCTGTCCAGTGAAACTATGTATTTCCAAATTTGGTGATTTTGAATTTGAATGTTTGTGATAAACTGAAGGCTTAAGTGTTCCTTGATGGTTTGAGAAAATCGTCCTCCTACTTAAGCTAAATAAACTATTTAATAACCCTCTTGGATTAGCTGGAAAATAAATTATTACAAAGCTGAAAACAGGGCTGTCTTTCTGAGCTCATGGAAAGTTGAATTTTTAGAGATACAGTGCCCTCCACAATTATTGGCACCCCTTGTAAAGATGAATAAAAAAGGGTTAGAAAAAATCCACCTTTTGGTGAAGTAGCTTCATCTCACACTG
>JAOTRR010000028.1:7394312-7407826 GCA_028570945.1 Gogo arcuatus | reverse complement strand
TATTTACAAAAAACAAAGTTTATCAGTTTGAACATTAAATATCTTGTCTTTGTATAGTATTCAATTGAATTTAGTATAAACGATTTGCAAATCATTGCATTCTGTTTTTATTTACGTTTTACACAGTGCTCCAATTTTTTGGAATCAGGGTTGTATTAACACAAGATAAAGGAGCAGCCGGAAACGCATAACAATGCTACCTAATGGACCAATCACGGTTGTTGCGTTCTACATTGCCGCAATATGTAGTTACGTTTTTGGGCTGGTGCACAGGCTACAGTTTAGGGTACATGGTTAAGTTGTACCTACGATATCGACGCAGAAGTATAAATTGGCCTTTAGAGGAGCCCATTGTTGTTGAGTGTTAGCATAAGGTTAGAATTTATGTGTTTATGAATTTATATTCCTAATGACATTTCTTGGCCTACCTAACGAGTCCTAATGAATCAGTTAAGGCCTAATGAGTTAAGTTCTGACATGTTACAACTGGAAGGGTGTCTAAACTTTTGCACATACCACACATTGCTGCAGAGGTTGGGTTTACTTCTTTGCAAGGAATGCCCAAGCTTATGCAAAGAATCCAGTTGTATGCAAATATTCAAAGTTTAAAATTCATTGTGTAAACCAGTCATTGTGTAGAATCTGCTCTCTCAGGTAATCTGTCCTTGCACGTTCATCACTGCACAATCATTTACGTTTCTACCTGCTGAATTATGTTCAATGAAACTGTATCATAAGACCAGATGTAAACATAGGAAGTGTTACGAGTAGTATAATGCTAAAAGAAAAAAAAAAACATTTGTCTCGACAGATTGTCTGAGAAAGCATTATTAATTCACACCACCTGAAAAAAACTCACACGCATACACAAATAAAAAAGAGTATACAAGTTAATTTCAACTTGAACAGTTTTAATGGTGAAGCACAAAGTGTAGAGAATTCCCAAGTGGTTGTGTTGAGAGTGAAAGCAGTGTTTGGAGCTGTCTGTGTTGGATAAGTCCTGGGAGAGTTTAACATTGGCAGCTTATGAACTACAGTGTGATATCAAGGCTTTGGCTTCATCAAGAACATCTAATACAACCAGAATTCAAGCAAACTGGGTTCAAAACCATGACTAAATTCTTTTTAATAGATACTTAGATTTAGATATTTAACAGGATGCAGATATTTAATGACACAGTGGCACTTTTTCAAGTGCCTATTTGACGTTTTGGTGCATCTCTACTATACACACCAGCTGGAGCAAGAATATTTCTTATTAATGTACAAACCTGAAACAATGTTGATAAGACACCAGTCAATTCTGACCTTGTACACAACAATAAACAGAGCCAGATTGATTTCTTTTGTGTTTACATTAGCTCACTTCAATGTATGGCCTGTTTACTCATGGAATATGCATTAGTAGATATAGACTGCTCTTTTATTGATATTTGCAGTGCCGTGAGTATTAGAGTGCATACAAGTGAGATAAAGTAAATATATACAGCACAAATGCTAATGAAGTTTTCACAGGCTGTACCTTTTACATGTAACCTTTATACCCATCCATCCTTAAATGAATACCTGTTTAGAAAACTTGTAAAAAGCCTTGAGGTTAGAGAGAGAGAGAGAAATATACACAAACTTTTTGGGCACTGTTATTTCATATTTAATAAATTGGCAACTCAAGCGCTTCAAAATGGATTACACAACTGAAATTGATATTTCAATAAACCGCAGCTGTGGTCAGACATTTTGACATTGAAAATCTGTGGGATCATGATGCCCAAACTATATGAAATGAACAGATCTAATGCAGTGACTGCTGATATTGACAGCTTGAATATGACCCTGTTGTGGTTGAGCAATACATTATGTCACAAGGTCTCAACAATGGCATAATAAAAATGATGTGGGGTAAACTATTATACCCACATACACACTGCCAAGACAGGCAGTTGCATTCATTATTTCTAATTTTTTAAGCGTTTTAAGTCTCTAATGCTCTGGTGGCTTCATGCCATGTCACCTCTGAATACCAAACATGTTTAATAGAAAAGTTCTAGCACTAAACTTATGGTTCTATCATACGTCATTTTGTTTAATTTAGGCATTTAGAGGAAAAAAAGGTGATTGAGTAGACAATTGTATTTCACAGGCACCTTCTCAATCACCGCTAACATATTTATACCAGCTGCCCTTTGTTAAATGTATAACCATGTTTTTGAATGTGACTGATGCATGTTGCATAAAATCAAAGGTATTCAATAGCTATGGAAAGTGATTAGATACAGAAGACAGCCATCTGAACAATATATTAGTGGACAATACATTGAAAACCAGGTGTGTGCTGATTATCATATCTACCAAGTCTGATGGACTTGTAGGTGTGCAAGTCTTTTTATTTTTACCTCTGCCAACTTTGCTTTATGTTTTCGCCTCCGTTTGTTCGCCTGTTTCCAATATAACTCAAAAAATGGTGAACGGATTTTGATGAATTTTGGAGGAAAGGTGGGCCACGAGCCAAGGAACAATTGGTTAGATTTTGATGCAAATCTGGATATGTATGTGTATCCAGGATCCAGATATGTATGCAGATCCAGTATTTTTTTGTCTTTTCCCAACGTAACTCAAAATGTAATTAATGAATTTTGATTAAATTTGGTGTACAGCTTTAGTATTGTCGTAGGTTCAAGTGATTTGATTTTGATGTTGATAATACGTGGCTTGGCGGAGGTATGCACTCTATCGAGTGCCCTTCTAGTCTTTGAGAATGCTTCCAACATTTCAAAATCAATCTAAATGTTTGTAATTAATGCTCCTCAGACAATGTACAACAAGCTGGAATGTACCATGGAAATTACCATAATTAAGATTTTTGTCCAAATTTTCACTTCAGAATCGCACTGCTGAAATTAAATAAAAAAATGTAAAATAAAAATCAGTGACCAGGATTTAAACAGAGCAAGATGTTGCCCTCTGAGATGTAACCATAACAATATTTACGTAATGATAGTTTAGATAAGTATTTTGCTAAATAAAACAACAGTGAGTTTACTGATTTCTTCGTTTCATCAATTCATCAATTTCATGCTTGGAAGTTTGTACAATCAAACATGTCTGTTTGGACTACGTGTAAATTTTAGTGAAATATCTGGAAAAAAATCTTAATTTGCTGTTAAATAATCAAAATTAGTATCATAGCAAATATAGTAAGTAGAGTACTTGGTCATGATTGCACGTGCGTAAATATTGTGACCTATTAAAATGTAAGTAATGCAGTTTGAATAGTGTCAAACTGAAATTTATAAATGAATCATAATGCATAGATGTGGATTTTTATTAGCACGTTAGTTCTTCAATTGAGTAAAAAAGTGCATTTGTGTATAAGAGGCACCGTGTAGCTGCATTTGGCCTGTGGTCCACACGCCTGAGCTGTTCAAGGACGTTTGGATACCATTGCATGGTTTTTTTTAATCAGGTTATATCATTTGATCCATTTCAGTAGTTAATTTAGTTTGAAGTAAGGATTTGTTTCAGGATGGGAACCTGGCTATATGTGTCCATTTATAAAAAGCTTTAATTAAATATGCATTTAATTAATTCTGATCTAGTTCTAAAATGAATAGAAAAACCATAAATAGAAATCACCAATCTACCTCAGGGGAAGTTGGAAAACGTTTACATTTTTCCGACCTGATTTTGGCCCCAAACCTCTCTATTAAAAAAAAAAAAAAAGATTTGTGATCTCAAAGCATACCAAAAAGATCACCTTTATTTGTAGAAACCTCAGACATAAGCACTTATAACTCAGCTTCACTGAAATGAATTTCCCCTCTCCATTTACTTCTTTTCTTAGATCTTGGATGTCTTTCACTTGGCGGAGGTATGCACTCTATCGAGTGCCCTTCTAGTCTTTGAGAATGCTTCCAACATTTCAAAATCAATCTAAATGTTTGTAATTAATGCTCCTCTATGTACCTTTCATGCTCTGTATGTACCTTTCAGCATTAATGATGCCTTCATAGGTGTGCAAGTTACCCATGCCACGGGCAGTAACACACCCCCATACCATGGAAAAGGATGGTCCTTTTCCTCTTTAGCCCGGAGGACACAATGTCCATGATTTCCAAAAGCAATATGAAATGTGGACTCTTCAAACCACAGCACACTTTTCCACTTTGCGTCAGTCCATCTCAGATGAGCTCAGGCCCAGAGAATTCAGCCTGAGTGGTTCATATTTTTAATGTAAAGTAGATGTAAGAGGGTAAATTGTGGTGTGTTGAATTCATCATTCATTCATCTTCAGGAACTGCTTTATCCTGGCCAGGGTTGGTGTGAATCTGGAGCCTATCCCAGAAAACCTGGGCATGAGGCAGGAATACACTCTGGAAAGGACCTGATCCCTTTCAGTGCACCATGTGCACACACACATTTAAACCTAGGGACAATTTAGCATAGCCAATCCACTTACCAGTGTGTTTTGTGAAGTTGGACGAATCCCATGTGGACATGGGAAGAGGACGTGAAACTCCACACAGACAGTAACTTGAGCTGAGGATAGTCAGGATTTCAATATGCATTGAAAATAAGGGAGCTTGTTTCCATGGAGCTGAAGCTAATTCACCACTTATTTGATATTTCACAACTGTTTCATGAATCAGGCATAGATTTATTCATGTATCATTCCAGATGCTCAAATCTGTGATTGTTTCTGTGTAACTTTGATGAACATGGGCCATTATATCTTACTTAAGATAGCCCAATATTGTTTTGAAAATAACCATGTTTCTATATATCTGTGGAATTTACAGGTTTTTTTTTTTTTTTACAATCGCTAAGATCCTTATGCAATCTGTTCTTATCTGTTGTCACATTTCAAAACTCAACACAATTAGCACAACATCCTTCTGTTGTGGACCATACCATTAACACAATTCATGTTTTCTTTCACAGAATATGCACTCAATTTCTAAAATGCTTCAATTTTCCTTAGATACGAGCTTACCCAATACCAAAATTATGGATCTTTCTTGTCTTATTTACAAATGCTTGCACACAGCATGCCAGAAATGAAAACATAATGTTAAAAACCTTTTAGTACAAAGCCTCTACTTCTGCAAAAACAGCAGCTCAAAAGCTATTTTGAAACAGCTGGTAAGTATGGTTGAATGAACAGATCATCGAAACATTGAGAAATAGCTGATTAAAGTTGTGTAAAATAGACCAAGCACAGCCAATTCCAATCTTGATCAGAGACAAAGCCAGGTGTTGAAGCTCTTTCATATAAGGACATATAAAAAAATGAGACTTTTTGGATTGATTTTGTTCACTGTGGATACAGAACAACACAAAGAAGAGAAAAAATAGTGTCTGGACAAGGTAGAGGAATAGTTGGACCATGACAAGGGAGAATGAGAGATAGAAGAGTAAGAATGTGTGGTGGTGTTCAAAGGAGAGTAAGAGCTGTTGTGACTGATGAAATAAGAGCCACCAACATAGACCATGTGATAAACCATGGTCTCTCTCTAAGAGGCTGGTGAAAGAGTCTAGCCTACTCTCATGTATTACCCAGAATTTTCAACAAACCAACAGGTAAGTAATGCATTTCATAAAGGCTTCGTCTATCATTACTGTTGCCATGTCCTACAGTAACTGTAGGCCAGCAGTCCCACTGCTAATGCATATGTTGTATTTTTGTTCCCCTAAAGGATGCAGTGTCTTCCTCCCTCTGGGCAAAGAGGAAAGCTCCTCAGTGAAGACCAACAGCATGCCATTGTAGGAATGGTATTACTGACAATGCAATAAACCCCAGAGAAATTCAGACCAGAATTGTAGATGACAACCTGGTATTTCAATGTGGAAAGCATCAGCCTGACTACCATTGCTTGACCAAACACACACAGCTTGAATGAAATAGTTGTACACAGTTCCTTTTGAAAGGAACAGTGAGTGGGTCAAGGAACTCTGGCACCAATACATCCAGGTATGGTGTCTATCCAATACATCTGTTATGTCTTGATCTATAGTGAGTTTTACACTATACTACTCTACCTGTAAACATGGGTAGATGTTCTACTACATACATGCAGTGCATACAGTAGGGCATAATAAAAGCATTTACACATACTGTGTTTTATTTCTTTTAGAGTCATGTAGTTGGAGGCTAATCAGGCCCCACATGAAATCATTTATGTAGACAAGGCAGGGTTTAACCTGGCAAAAACGCTTTGGCCTGGAAGAAATGTCATTAGGAAAAGGGCCACCATTCATGTGCTGGGTCAGAGACTAGCAAATCTTACAATGTGTGCTGCAATCTCAAGTGCTGGTTTGGTCCTCCAGAAATGCCAGATTGGTCCCTACAGCACTGAGCGCTGCCTTTTTGTTTTCAGATTACCTCCACCAACAACTGGTTCCAGAAGCAGAAAAGGAACAGGTGGGAGGAAGCATGAGGACATTTGTGATTGCATGGGACAATGTAGCATTCCACCATTCACATGCAATCACAAACTGGTTTGCAGCCCATGCAAGAATGGTTTCCCTCTTCCTCCCCCTCCCACGACTTGCCTTTCCTCAACCCCTTTGAGGATTTTTTTTCTGCCTGGAGGTAGAAAGTATATGATCATCGACCACATAACCAAATGTCAAGTTTGCTGGCTTTTGATAGAAGCAGTGTATGTAGAGAAATTTTTTTTGCATTTTGAAATGTAGAGTTGGTATTTAACGAACAAAATATGGTTTTGAGCCAAAAATGAACTATTTCGTTAATTGTGTGATGTAGGCCTCTTGCTGTGTTTAAGAGTTTTGAAAAAGTATATTAAGTATACGTAAATGCTTGTTAGCAATTGTAAAAAATTGTAAACCATAAATGAATCTCAGTAAACTTCTGATTCATAGTAGGTCATCAGTTATTTTAGAAGTCATACTGCCTCTCAAATGGGACAGACTTTATTTCAGAAGAAAAAATTCTGCCCAAAAATGCTGGCTAACTGAACACCCTCCTTCCATTTTCAAATGCAGCAATGACATTTTTATAATAAGAGGATTTTGTGTCCTCAATATCTTGATAGTGTCCCTGTTTTGCATCCAGTGTTCCCAGGATAGGCTCCACATCCAGCATGACTCTAATCAGGATGACTGTTACTGAAGATAAATTAATGAATAAACCAACAAATGAATGCTACACTTGATATCACTGATATCCTGGATACCTGATTATAGACACATACCTAGTGGTGACATAACTTGTGTCAAACATCTAAACAGGGTCTGTGTCTATATATTTGCCCAGTGAATGGGAATATGTATGTGTATGCATTCTCTCAAAAGACTGGAATACAACCTGAAGCTGACCACATTTGAGGTAGAATTATACCATGAAAGAAGGTCAGCTTCAGGTTCTACACCAATACTTTGAAAGAATATTTGCATACTGCCACATTGGTGTAAATGGAGCAGAACACAAATCCCTCTCCATAGAACATGACTGACACTAACACCTTCCCAAATACAGTGAGACCCTGAGAGATGGCGACAGTAATTTCAGCTCCAGTGAACGTCAGATCAAGGTAAACATAGATCGATTCCCTCATCTGTTGAAGCTGCACTGGAATCAGCCATATCAGCACTCCAATGTTGCTCACACGCTGTGGGAGTTGATTAATTGCACACACTCGATTACCCTCTAAACACATCAGCCCATCAGGTTGAAGGTTGATGGAGAACAGTGCTCCTGTGCATAACGATGTCAAACAAAACAGGATCAACATCACTGCAAAGTATCCTTCACGCATCCCAACTCTGTAAGAAGCGCCATCCATCATGGCTTGGAGCCTCATTGCGGTTTACTGAAACACTGAGTCACCAAAACACTGAGCTGTATGAAGCCGTTTTAATTTATGCACATTAAAACAAGCAAACAGAACTTTTGCATGTAAAAAAACCCAAAACAATTAGTAGAAATTGAACACAACAGATATCCCAGCACTGATTACTGCATTACCATATTTTCCAGACAATAAGTTGCTTCAGAGTGTACACACTCGTTTAAATTCTGTCTGCTTAGTTGAAAAAAGTATTGTCTTTCTGTAATCACCTTTGAGACAACTGAGAAATAAGAGTGAATAACAATTTAGTGTCCTTCTAGAGTTTAGTTTCACTTATGTACCAACAGACAAAGTAATGATAAGCATAGTTCACCAAACAGGATTACAGTCAACGGTAAGAACTACGGTAGCAGGGCTACCATAAATACACAAACAAATGGGCACATTACAATTGCAAAAAATTTCAGAATAAACTTCAGACTTTTATAACAGACAGTGTAAGAAAGTACCTACTATAGGGTAAAGAAAAAAAGGCATCTTATAGTCTGGAAAATACAGCCCCAATATGGTTATCATCATGAAGAAACAATGTTAGATGATGGTTTTTAGATAGATAGATAGATAGATAGATAGATGATGGAGGAAAACATTTGCGTCCCTTTAGAAAATATGACCTTATGATGCAGGTATGACATCTTGTTCTAAACATCTGAACATAAATATGATCTTAGTATTCAAATTAGCAAAGGATTACAGTTATAAAAAGGTATTAGTGTGTTTGCTGTTAAATGTTAAATTCTCTTTTTAAAGTTAATGAATTACAGTGGGACAAAACAACACACATTATAAGAGTTTGGTCTACAAAAGCTACACAGATGTACAATTTATGATGAACATACTGTACAAGACAAAAAAAAAACCCACAGATATTCCCATCACTGGTATTAGCTCGAGTGGATAAACATATTTGCCAGACCCCAATGTATCTACACTTGTTTTTTTTCAAGCAGGCAAATATTCTGGGCACCAATGTGGGAGGCACAGGGCCGCTGCTGATTCAGCACAGCAGACAAAGCTGTCAAGGGTTAATCTGGTCATTGAGGACATGACCTGGTCTGCTGGAGCACGATCAACCATGCAATGCAAATGAAATAAAAAAGATGAAACTCATGCAAAAAGCACCAAACCCTAGCCCAAAGGTCTTTCCTAGAGAGTTTACAGAGGGATCAGATCCCCTCTCAAAGTTTTTTGAACAGTTCTCCACATTGGAGATATCCTTTTGCTGTTCAGAGTTTAGTTTGCACAGTAATGTCCACATACCAGAAGAGCAGAATGTCCTTGTTAGAGCTGAAAATGGTTGATGGGGGTTTACTGACGTGTGATGTTAAAATGGGCCTACATAAAACATCATATAGCAATGCAAGCCATGAGGGGGAAAAAAACCCAGACTCCATGAACTGTTCACGGTGGTGGAATTGCAAATTAAGCAGTGCTGGTCATAAAACTCTGTGATTAATAGTCATCGTAGGTGTTGATGTCCGTGAAATAGGCGTTGGTGTAGGTTTTTCCAGCTAATTGGGGGTTAAAGTATTTATTTCTTTCCTCCAGGATCAAGTTGTTCTTGTTGAAAGCCTGTGAATGAGAGAGAAGTGAATTGAGCAAGACTTTACATGATTTATTATTTCTAGATTAAAAGACATCACAACGCAAAAGGAAAACATTCTCAAACATTAAAAGCAAAGAATATACAGTAATATGCTGTAATAAATAAATAAAAGAAAAATAAATTGAATACACTGGTGAAAGGTGAGTAGGTCTACTAGTGAGTAGTGTCAATAATCAGTTATGCATTATGTGAACGGTACTCTTACCATGTACACTTCAAAATATAGTCGCTTAGGAACCATTTAGAAAGAGACAGCCTAGCTAGGCAGCACTTTTGGGCAGAGATAATGTATGACCCCATTTGGAAGTCAATATCATAATTCTGTTGATTTTGTCTTGTTATTGTTCTTACTAGGACATTGGCCATTTGGAGAATCATCAAACGTGAAGAACCATTTCTAATAAGACTTTGTGACAATTTGGAGGCCATGTGTGAAACTAGGAGGACTAAGGAAATGAGGGAACCAGATGAACCACAGAACTGGGAAACTAGGGAAATATTACTGGTGACTGGGACCCTACCATCTGCTTGACCAGTTTACTTCCTGTTTTTCCTTATTCCCACTCTACCCATTACATAATTAGTATTTCCATCTGTCCATTTATCTTATGTCTCATTAATTAGTGTACATCTCCCCATGTTTGTTGTTGTTGTTGTTGAGTTAAAGTATTTGTCAGGTATTTTATGATGTATTCCAAAGCAGTTCCCTAGTTCCTTAATTTCCCCAGCCTACTATCTCATGGGTGTAGGAAATAGGGGGGCAGGGGGGACGGGGGGGAATGCCATATCGACATATCCCTCCCCTCCACCCCCTTCCTCTCCAAAATAAAATAAAATAAAGTATATCTTATTATATATTTTTTCTTGATTTATGCAAATTATAAAATCCTCCAGTAATGACAAAGTTGTCAGAGAATTTCTGATTATGATTAGATTCCTTCCTGTGGAATCCCATCCCTCCTGTCTCCAGTCATTCCACACACATCTAAAAGTTAATGCATTAGTTCACGGACGGTCCTCCCATCACGATTCATACCAATAGTTCTGTCTGAGTTTCATGTAGCAGCTTCTTGGAAATCGGTAAATGCAACTATGGCTACACAGCTATCATTGACCCAGTTTTTTAAAAAGAAAATGTGTGGAGGATTAAAGAGAAAGAGAACTAATAGACACTTTGGATTGCCATGACATTATCAACCTCTTCAAATTGAAACCATTCCAACCAAATCCGCCTTGTATAGAACCAATAAGGTAGTCTAATAAGGTTTCCTTTTTGTAGTCTGGCCCACCATGGCATGGTTATGATTGCTGGTATCCAACTCAGAGTAGCCTATAGCCTAACAGCAAAAAACATTTCTCTTCTTATTGAGAAAGTAAGTGTAATGAGTGAATTTCAAAATGAAGCACTGTAAGATTAACTTGGATAGATTTAGCTTTGTGGCTAAAAACATTTGGGCTAGCTGTTGTAACGAGCTGGTAAACAGCCTTTTTTTTCAAAAACTATTGATTAAGCCACAATTTATTTACAATGCATATATTTTAGCTCAGGGTTCAATCTAATTCATGAATGATTTAGGCTACAACAGGTAGGCTAAATAATTCCTAGAGTCGCAGTGAATGAATGAATGAACTCAATAAGCTGCAGGTGAATCCACTGATTCCTTCTTTGAGGATCTGTAGAAAGATGGTAAAATGACTTGCTGTTGTCTTTCAGAAGTTTATTTTTGCTTTCCAGGGCACAATAATTGTCTACCATCTTAATAATACAGTCTTTCTTACTAGTTAGGTGTCTGAACTCCAGCTGACAGACTGAACTCCACTGAACTTTTTCCTAGTTCCACTAATTTCATACGACTTATTTCCGAGTCCTCCTATGTTCCTTTTGCCTCTCCCTCCTAGTTCTCTTATTTATCCAGTCTTCTTCATTGGCTTGTCTTGTTAGTCTTCAGATTTTGCCAGTTCTCCTAGTTACCTTGTTTCCCTTACTTCCCCTAGTTCCCCTTATTTCCCTAGTCCTCCTAGTTTCTTTGTTTACTATAGTCTTCATTTCCTGAGTCCTTCTTCTAGGGTTTTCCTAGTCTTCATAGTGAACTTGTTTCCCTAATCCTCATAGGTCCCTTGCTTCTTAGCAAGACAAGGCAAGTAAGAAGACCAGTCCTCACATTTCTCCAGTCCCTCATTCGCCTTGGTTATCCTAGATTCCTTGGTACCCTTGTTTTCCTAGGCCTCCTAGTTCTGTAGTTTTCCTAGTCTTCTTTGTTCAATGTTTTCCATAATCTACCTTGTTCCCTTGTTTCCTGACTCCCCGTAGATGCCTTGTTTCTTTGGTTTTATGGCTTTCTTAGTCATTCAAATTCTCTTGTTTTTCTGGTCCTCCTAGTTCATTAGTTTCCCTAATGCTCCTAATCCATTGTTTCCCAAAACTATATTGTTGCCTCTCTTTTTTTTTGGTTTCATGGTTTCCCTACTACTTCTTGTTCTCTTGGTCCCCTAGTCCTTAGAGTTCCTGAGTTTCATTTTTACTCTGTGTCCAAAGTTCGTGAGGTTAGTTTTGCAGTTGTCCTGGGTTTTGTTCTAGTTTTTTGTTTGTTTGTTTGTTCTGGTCATTATCTGTTTTTTGATTTGGATTATGAATTAACCTCTGCCTGTGTTTTGAACTCTCCAATGGAACTGGATGTAAATGAGGATGGGTGTGCCCAAATAAAGAGAGTTCTGACTCACATGTGTAATAGTATTAATTTGATCATTTGTGATAATATGCACAAAAACATAATCTGAATATTTTTATTCAACCAAGAATGTCTGTCTAAATAAAAATAGACAGACATAAAACAGAAAATGCTCAACAATACAGTCAATCAAACAACTGAAAAAACCTTGGATCAGACACCTGCTTTACTTTGTGAAGTGTAACAAAGAAAGTGAAAAGTGAAATAACAAGCAACAAAACATATGACTTATGGCCATTTCACAACAGCAGCAACACAGAACAGGCAAAAATGTCACACACTGCCTTCTCACAAGCATCGGTTGCTCTGAGCCCTGTGGAATGAGATGAAAGGTGCAAAAACCCGAAGAACAAATGCATGAGCACACCTGCCAGAGAACGAGAGAATCACAGGGGAAGGACAGACGCAGGAGAGGACATATGCTGATTGAGAGTTAGTAGAAAATCTCCAAGCGTCGGGTCACACCAGTGTTAGTGGATAAAGCCTGGCACATGCTGTGGTCATCCAAAGGCAAGAGTACAGAAACGTCAGGCTGCGAAGAGGAAGGGAGCAGAGCGAAATCAGGACTAAATCCTCAGTACTAATCCTGTAAAAACACCTTTGTTTTGGATACTTACACATGGGTCCACTAGCAAGCAGAACTATATACTGTATGTATACACATACACATCATATATGTATTCTAGCAATATATTTATCAAAATATGGATTGTTTAACTATTAATTGATTAAAGCAAGACCCTACAGCTGATTTATATATTTTAAAACAACAAATACAACAAGTATTTGTATATTCATGAATGGAAGTAGTTTTTTTTTGCCTCATGTCTTGCTCTGATTGGCTGCTGGCAGCCAAAGAAACAAAGATAATTAAACACTAGCAATGCAGCTTTAACAATACTATCAATAAGACTGACTTTTCAGAAATAATGCCTATTTAAAAAAGTGTCACTATCAGAAGACATTTCAGTGATCACCTAGCTATACGACAAATAACATAGAAAATGAAGGCATTTTAGTATAGATATATTTTCTGCAACAAGATTATTTTCTGTCAATAAAAGTGTTAATATGGACTAAATGTACCATCAGTAAGGGTGATAAGACAAATGCTACAATGATTCAATATCAGATGTTGACAAAATATGAAAACAATTAACAGTAAGTGTTAACAGTGTATGTGTTATTGCTTGTAAATGTGAATATGGTGTCAGTTTTACAACCCCAAATCAGAAAACATTGGGACAGTATGGGAAATGCAAATAGAAAAAGAAAGCAGTGATTTCTAAATTTACTTTGACTTGTATTTCA
>JAOTRR010000028.1:7277801-7291411 GCA_028570945.1 Gogo arcuatus | reverse complement strand
ATAAAATGAACCAAATACGCTAAATGATAGATATGATAGATATTTACACCATCCCTGAGTAATAATTAGTCTGTAATAACCAATATGAATTAATGCCTTAATTATTATGTTTGTAGTAAAAAAAATAAATGATGTTGAATGGTGGGGACCAATAGTTAAACTTGGAGACATGGGTTCAATGGATTATGAACATTTAGAAACATGACATTATTTATGTCAAATTTGTGGATGAACATCAGTAACATTTAAACCAACATAAAGCAGTTAATATCATAAAGTAGTTATCTTACTTTATTACCTTGTTAACAATACTGACAGTGTATTCATTTTGATGTTTATGGTTTGTTAATGTTAACTGATGCCATAAATAATGTTAGATAAGGGACCCTTAATGCGCTACCTAAATGAAATTCACCTCACAACGAGCCACATTCCTAAAAACAATTAGACTAGACATAAAACTGTAAAAGCAGGGATTAAGGGACGCTGTGACTGAATTGACTCAATTAAGCAGCTAGAACACACAACTGAAGCCAGACGGAGTTGTGTGTACTGAAAGGTTAAAATGGTCTGCTTTGACATTTTGCATTCCTTTTTGCATTAATTTAATGTTCTTCAGCTTTTAGCTGCCAGTAGTTTCCAAAAGTCAAGATCAGGACCTGGTTTATTAAATTAATTATCAAACTAATGCAACGCTTTAGCAACTTCAAACATACCATCAGTCATTTAAAAAGAATAATTACTGGGATGGGGGGGGGGGGGAGGTAAAATGATGCGGGGGGTAAAAATATATCTGTGAAGATCAAATCCTTATGAACCAGTTATACCTAGACTACAACCCCAAATGAACTCAGATTACCTCCAGACATCCTTTACTATCAACACTGCTCATCATTTTCTGTGTTTTGTTCCTTTCAGCAAAGTGCATAGATCTTGTTGTCGTGGTTGATTTCTCTTTTCTGATGTTTAAAACTACAATATAAATGTATGATATAAAAAGGTCATTCCAATATAGTGGTTTATTCAAATATACAAATGTACATGAAGGATTTTTGTGATCATAGTACACATACAAAAGAACAGTATAAAATTAGGGATTGGGGTCTTTTTGGTATCTTGGTGACCATTGGTGCAGGTGGTATTGACACAGAGTGGCACAAATGTAAAACAGTGTGAGGATTAAACAAATTATTACTACACAGCAAAATCCCCAGTGTTGAATTAACACCCAGAGTGTTTATGTATGTCCAATTGGACACAAATGAACTCTGAAAGTGTTCAATCAACACTCTGGGTGTTAATTCAACACTGGGGATTTTGCTGTGTATGATCTAATACTCAAACTTGTACTATCACCCAATAAATACTATGTAGTAGGGGTTTAACGCAATGCCATTATCTGCATCTGTATCTGTTTAGTATTCCAAATATTCATGTCTATAGCTGTATTCGGATTTTAAACCCAAAGTGGGCGGGGCTTACACCAAAAGACCCCCTAAAACACTGAAAAAAACCCAGAGGTAGAAATGCCAGAAACAGAAATGCTTGAATTTTAGCTCTAACAGTTCACTTGAGATCTTAATTGGTCTCAACTAGAGATGTGCACTGGACTGTTTGTTGTGCAGTTCCTATTTTTATTTGTACCTGACTATGTTTTTCATTTCCATTTTTACCAAACTATAAGCAAACTAATATCCTCATTTAAATCACCGCCGCCCAGACCAGGCAGCTACGATGGATACTGTAAATGCACTGTGCAGCGCTGCAAGTTCATGCTAATAAACGTGGCCTTTGTTTGTCCTAAGCCTCACATCTGACTGCTAACTCACACGTGCATGAAATTCAAAAACCTTTTTTTAAGTGTTCCATGTGAATGCAGTCCCAATACACACCACAGGTCTTGACAAGATGCCAAGTAAACCTTTCTGGAAAACGTTCTAAAGAAATGAATAGTGTGCCTCTTATTTGTATCTGTATTTGCATCTGTTTAGAACACATTACCTGCAAAGTTATATCCCAAATATATCATAATCCAGAAGTTTACAAGTATAGAAAAGACTTGTAATTTGATCTGATTAACTTGATCAACCGTTTTGCATCCACATATATACAATAATGCTAAAGTGCGATTAGTGCTATCTAATGGTAGCTTGCTAACAATACCAACAGTGTTTGCTATGCGATGTGTGTTTTAAATTTAATGTGCAGTTAATTATGGTAGCTGTCATTGGTAGCCATGTTGGTTCTGTCCATTATCTACTGTGAGTTCCTACCCATCCTTTACATGGTGCATGATGGAACTAGTTACTGCAAATATAGACATTGGGACATCATTTTTGTTTTGCAAATAAAGTCCATTATTCGGCTCCTTTTCTGCACTAGGTTGTGATCTTCCTGTGTAAAAGTTATAGGGTTTGAGATGCACCAGTTGTTTTCTTAAGAGCTCTTGGAAGTGGACTTTAGAAGTTAATTGCATTGTGCTTGAGTTTGCTGATTTCTCACCTGAAAGTCCGGGTTGGGGTTTGGATAGGGAAGCCATGCTGAACGCGAGTTCTCTTGATATTTAAAAGGCCCACTGAACACTTGGGTAATGGCGCTCAGGTTGAAGGCACACACTGCTGAGGCAGCAATGCTGTTCCTGAGGGAGAAGAGAGACAGAGAGGAGTCTCAGACACCCACCCACTCATGCACACCCACTCACACACTGTCCATTATCAGTACATCAGAGGCTTTAATGTGAAAAAAAAAGGGTCTGTCTGTTGCTGGCTCTCACACAAAGCCACATTTTAGGACCATTAAACATACAGAGAAATCTTAGTGTCTTTACATCTAAGACTGACATTCACTAATATTCAAATCATTCTGCATTCATTCTTTACTAGTGTAATCATACATCTCTTTCATCTTAGCTCTTAAATAGTGTAGTTCTGCTTACATTTCCTAAAGGATTTCGATCCCTACACTCTTAAAAAAAATGCTCTATCTAGTACTCTCTGAGGAACCCTTAAATATTTTATATCTTCAGAAAATCCTCTTTAGAAAGTTAGAACTGTTACCCTCTGAAGAAACCCTTAAGGAACATTTTTTTATTATAGATATAAATAATACCTTGAATAAAACCTGACTTGTGGCAGTTTAACACATAAATATGCGTTTTATAGACCTAGATAACTGATTGTCATTTTAATTGCAGTGCCATGAAGCAACTTGGCCTCCGAACCTTGGCTTCCTATTTTGCTGTAAATCCAAAGAAGTGTCTCTGGACATAAAATCCCAAAGCAATGCACAAAGAACAAAAATGCTAAGGTGTACTGTGATTTTCTGCCAAACTATTTTTGGCAGATTATATCTGTATGTATCCTTCACTGCTTTAAAGGTTTCCAAAACATTAGCTTGTGAATATTTTGTTTACTGTAACTCAAAGAAGAAATTGCTAGTTAGCTAGCAGTTTTTCTCTGCATACATGAAATAGCACAGCATGCTAGATTATACAGCCAGACTGTATGTTTATTTGGCTAGCTCAGTTACCTCAAATATCCTCTCAGAAACCTAGCTCAGGTCAACCAGTTTTAACAGGGAAGATAATAAATATTTATGAATATTACTTATACTTAAAAATGCTCTTAGAAATCCTGTCATGTTAGTTCATGTTAGCATGTAGACTAGTTTTAACAGTAAAATGATTAACATTTATGAATAGAATTTAAAAGTTCTATTTGAAATCTTGTCAGGTTAGCTTATGTTAGCAAGTAGACTAGCATGGACAGTCAGGATTATTAATATTTATGAATATAACATAATCCTGTCAGGTTAGCTCATGTTAGCAAGGTGACTAGTTTTAATAATAAAAATGATTAACATTTATGAATACAACTTTGTTTTAACAGGGAAGATAGTAAAGATTTATGAATATGACATACAAATGCGCTTAGAAATCCTGTCAGGTTAACCCATGTTAGCAAGTAACAATGATTAACATTTATGAATAGATGCTAAAATTCCTCTTAGAGATACTGTGAACTTAGCTCATGTTAACAAGTCAACTATTTTTAACAGGGAAGATTAATATTTAAAAGTAAATAAATAAATCCTCTCATAAATCCTGACAGGTTAGCTCATGTTAGCATGTTGGCTAGTTTTAAAAGTGAAGATTATTAACGTTTATGAAGAGAATGCAAATATCCTCTTAGAAATCCTGCCAGGTTAGCTCATGTTAGCACGTTGACTAGTTTTAAAAGTGAAGATTATTAACATTTATGAAGAGAACGTGAACGTTCTCTCAGAAATCTTGCCAGGTTAGCTCGTGCTAGCTAGCTGGCTAAGATACATGAACGCTACAGTAAACTCAATTGAAAATATACTAAAATAGGTGTGTAGAAATGAATATCAACAACTTCCTTCTTCCTACTTAAATAAAAGCTCATTCTGTCAGTGTATCAGTGACCTTCAGCAATCAGCAGATAACACATAATTAAAGTGCATTCTGTTGGGAAAATTAGGTTGTTGTTTTTTTCTCTCTAGAAAATAATACAAATATCCGGTCACATATCTTTAAAAAAAAAAGACCTTTACAAATCAGTGAAAATCAGTGTGAGTCTTGGGGGGACATTTACTTTCAAGAAGCATGCTCACTGGAGCAGTGGTTTTAATAGTGTGCAGTAGGTGTGTAATAAATATACGTATGGTTCAACCTCACAGTTTTTTTTTATCTTTTCAATTCCAGGGTAATGAAATACATCCATTGTTTGTTGTCTATTTATCTTTAGACTATATCTATTAATACAGGTAGTATGTATGATGTATGTCATGCTTATTCAGTCAAGTATAAAAGTCTGAATGCATAATCAAGAAAGAGGTTTGTTTAATCATTTATGAAAAACTAATGTACAATTTATTACTTAGAAACACGTATGCCCCAAACATGTGATATTGATTCCAGCAACCTCCTATACATTTTCACATTATCACTCCTATTGCTTTAAATCAATTCCAACAGACTCAACAGAATCAATAATTCATTGATATAGGGTAGTTTTTGGTAGTGAACTGAGACCTTTTTTAAATGAAGTAATGATCAGATTAAAGCAGCTTGCACTCACACATTAGTGGTGAAGATGCCATACAGCAGCTCAAGCTCTGGTAGGAAGAAGGTTCCTTGCAGCTCGTTATAGGTGAATGGGATTTCTCCGGGCCTTGAGCAGTTCAGTCTTGCCTTCATGAATGTGGTCCAGGTGTCCTCCAATAAGAACCGGCCACCGATGTCGTTCTTACACACACGTGCCGCACGGGAAAATACAGTCCTCCCACAATCGTGCTCCACCGCATTCTCCCGGAAAAAGAAGTATGTGAAGTTTCCAATGTCGTAGGAGGACACAAAGTTGGGCTCTGAGTTTAACAGTGAAGAAAAACAATGGCAATCATTAAAGGAACAATTTGGCCAAAATGAAATATACACTAGCCTAAATGTATCCAATCAACCAATACTTCATGTTTGGCCAAAAATGAGTTAAAGTTACACAAATTCTATTCACTCCACACACAGCATGCATGTGTGCATTTACAATTTTGCGCAGAGCAAATACCAAAATCTGTATCAAACTCAGAAAATCAGCAACGGAGACTGTTGAAATACTTCAAAAACCCTGCAATGAAGCACTGAGACAGGTGAGGTGTTTTGAGTGCATTCGGCTTCAAGAGGGGCACAAGTCAGGGCGATCCGATGATCCTGACGCACAATGCGCTTGATTTCTTGGATATTTTTGAGGGTTGTGCTCATGAAGCATTTCAAGGGCCTCTGTTGCAGATTTCCTGAGTTTGACACAGAATTTGATGTTTGCTTTTTGCTCAAGCTTGAGGTCCAGAGTAAAATCACATGCACGTTGTCACAAAAATGCATGTAACACAGGTCCCAATGTTGACAATATGATGTCACATGGTATACTGTCATACGAAAGTTACTGCTCGCTCATGCTGCACGCGCATGACCATGCCGTGCTCTGTTCGTTCGCAACAGGAAAAGTCTTGGAACATTTTGATTCCACCTCCTATATACACACACACACACACACACCATAATATTGCAATAAAAATGTTGAAACATTTGTGTCTACTTTTATCTTATTAATGAGCAAATCTTTTTCTCAATATCTTAAAACCATGTGACAAGACACATGAAGCCAGCCAACGCATCTTTTCAAACTGCTGCACATGCTGCATCACAAGGCATTGCAGTGAAAAACAGTATCTGCCCTCTTCCACATACATGAACTAATAGATGATGACTGTGACTGGCTAGTGACCGTGGCATTGTCAGGATTCGAACTCCCGATCTCTGGGTTGACTTCTTTTTTTTTTTTTAACTGGAGCTAATGTAGCTAACAAAAAAGTACAGCAAATAGTTACCAGTGTAGCACTGTGCAAAGTGCATGCCGATATAGTTATAGTTAATACTAATCCAAACAGAGTGCCAAAATCCCTTCTCATGCCCAGGGATCCTCCTGATAGCAAGTGTGTATGTGTACACGTGGGGTTGGAAATACGAAAGTGGAGAAACTAGAAGTGGACACCTCCGATATTACTTTTCTGCTTCACACTTCCAAATGCTCATCTTTACTCTCTTGGTCAATTTAAGCTGAATAACATCTCTTTAATATAGATGTCTTTTTTAATGAGAGAAATTGATTTAAGCACGTTTTTGATCTGAACAGAAGAATTAACCTTCGTAGTGCTGTGTCATTCGTATTAGCAGTAAGGCATTTTTATTAATCTCTCACCAAGGTAATAGACATCCTCATTAATCAAAATGAACATAAGGTTAAAATGAGAAATGGCTAAAAGAAATGCACTCATTCAATGATCTCATAGGAGGCACTTTTCAATATTAATCATCATGTGTGATCACAACTGATTCAAACAGCCTGTTTGTATCAGAGCTGCTTTAATTTCCTTTTAAACACAAGAGCTCCCTTTGGTTCAGCCAATGCAATCGTGAGGAGGAGTGAGGAACAAAATCAATTTGCCATAAAATATAAATTTATTAAACCCTTTTCTAAGGGCTAAGGCATATGCCGTGAGTTTGGACTCTAATTTATTTTTCCAATTATCTTTTAATGGGAATCAGATAAAATCTAGCGCTGAGAGAACAGTGGCTGAAGCAGTTGACCTCTCCGTTCTGCTTCCATCTGGACATGACGGTTTGACGTGGAAAGATCAAACTATTTGAAAAGAGGAGGCTAATTTGGTTGGTTTGCCAAAAGCAAATGTCACCGCCGTGACCTTCATAGAAAATGAGGGAATAATTAAAGGTATGTACTGTTGGTGGAACATGGTAACCCTTGGGTTATACCTTACCCCTTTCACTGTACTTTTATTATGCCAATAGTCCTCACTCATCTCTAATAATCCCTGATTAGAACAGTTCAAAAGTCTGAATCCTTTAATTATAGTGATTAATTATCAAGAAATAATACAACTATTCAAAATGGAGCCCATTTTTAGCAGGTTCTGAATGCAATGTGTGAGCTTGGAAGGACGTGCAGGACACGAGTACTGCAAAGCATGTTTATTAGGGCTAATCCAACACTGGTACATCAGCTAATGATCAAAACACTCGAAGACGAGGTTATCAAGGGTAGCTCTATAATCAAGACAGCAAAAGAAAAAAGTAAAGAAGTCTCTATTAAACTAAGGAACTTGAGAACTCTTTGTGAACCTTGTAAATCTGAACATCCTCTTCACTCACTGTGTTCAGTTTTTCAGACTCTTCTGATGCCACACATTTATATTTCATACACATGGTAACGTTATATCACCTGACATTTGGCCGTATTCAGAGTTGAGTTCTGTATATCAGTAAGGATTTAATACTGAAATTGTCCACTAACTCCAGGCCTTAAACATTACTCCTGACATAAGCACTATTCAAAAATTATGCAAGAGTTGTGCACAAGTGCTGGCATGTCTCATTTATGCATGATAGTGAACTTGAACTGGATATTTCTTGCATGATATTCGCTTAAGCCAGAAGCACTCTTAAGGTCAGCTCCACTGTCTGACAGTTTGTAACCACAATATGTCACACTGAAATGTGTGTTTGGGGCTGTAAAGACCCTCAAAAAACTATGGAATGTCATTTAAGGCCAATATTAAATACCTAATTATGACGCTATTCATTAATAAAAAATATCATCTCTTCAGAAAGTTTTTTTTCCCCATGGAGGACATGAGGTGACAACATTTTAAAATGAGATATTTCAAGTCGAATTTGAAGGACTGATTTTTTTATGGATAAAATTATAAATAACACTTAAAGTGAGCTGCATGTGTAGCAGATGGGTGCTTGGTCAGCTTATCCTTCAGTACATTGAAAGGACAGCACATTGAATTAGCACAAACGTTTCATTTCTTACAACAGTGAGGAATGCTGGACTCTTGTTTAAAAAATACCAATTCATAAAAACGTATGAGTGTTTTCACATGAATTCGGTGAATTACTTCACTTTGCATTCACAACGTTTAAATTTTTTAATAAATATAAATAATTTTGTAAACTATATTGTTTTTTCCCCCTTACACTTCTGTTTTATGACATATATTGTGTAGATTCATGGCATTTAATCCTAATTAAGTCCATTTCATTTCAGACTATCACTACAAAATGTGGAAAAGTTCAAGAATAAAATCCTTTGACTCCTACTATAAATCCACCAACAGTTCAGACTGGACCCAGTGTTTTTATTAAAAACAAAACAAAACTCAGTGCTTCACCGTTAAGCCATTTGGAGTTGTACTGAGCTGTGCGGAGTGGAGGAAGGCCTCCTAGGCTGCGGTAAATTGCAGGATCTCGGCCAGAAAAGTCCATAGCGGTAGCGGCATAGAGCTCTCCACTGGAGGTAATAAGTGCCGTGGAGTTATGGAGGGGGTTGTAGGGACATCGAGCCATACCACTGATCTGGTCATGGATCTCTGTTAGGTTGGTCAACTGGGCAGAGAGAGAGAGAGAGAGAGAGAGAGAGCATGATTAAATTTGAATATCTCAATACAAGAGTTCTGATTGCATAAACCATATAATTAGAAGTTTTTTCTATCCTTCCTGTATAGCATGATATCTCTGTTTAATTTTATTTTCCTGCTCATATGAGCAACGTCTAGGTTGATTCAACAGCCTAACCTTTTGTATTTATGCTAGGCTTAATTTTTAATAATACATTGTACATACAATATAAGCAAGTATTTTTAAAACTGAGCTGGTGTGTGCAAACAGTTGAACTTTACTCCCTTCAAACTTTTCACAAGAGCAGAGATACCATTCTTATTAACTTAACAGCAGGTATTAGATAAAACTACATGTACATTTAGCCATTTGGTAGATTTAAAAAAAACAACCTAGAGAATAATGCTGGTTTTTACAAGTGCTAGAGTTGTCTAGTTGGGAAATGAAAACATAACATTTTATTCCAATAAAGTAATGAATGAATGAATGAATTTGATTCATGCTACAACAGGGAGCTAGTCCAGTGATCTCAGTAGGAGTCATCACATAAGAGAACTTCATGAAGTTTTGATCTAGGCAGCAATCTAAAGGATCTGTAGAGGACACACACAGCAAGTGTAGAAATGAGGTTGCATGAGAGTGTAAACAGTCTGTTTCGTCAAGGAAGGTGTCACTATTCTGATAGCTGAGCTCATTATCTAGAATCAGACATCTAGATTAGACTAGAAGGATGTCAATGGCTATGTTTACAGGCAAAGACTTTCAATAATCAAAACGAATTTATTCTGATTGCAGATTCCAACTGAACTGTTTCTATGTAGTTGAAACTGAGCAGCTGGGTTTAGTCTCAAGGTGACCATAATGAATATGAGCATGAGCGTCCTGTCAGTGAGTTCAGCTTTTTAATCATGCTGCATTTTAAATTACTTTAAATTTAATTATGTCAATCACAACAAAACATCATCCAAGTGTAATTATTGAATGGATGGCAAGAAGAAGAATTTGTGACAATGGAAAAATGTTTACATTTATGACATTTGGTAGATGCCCTTAACCAGAGTGACTTATATTTATCTCATTTGTACAACTGAGCAGCTGAGGGTTAAGAGCCTTGAACAAGGTCCCGGCAGTGTCAGCACTGAAATTTGAACTCATAACCTTCTAATCAGTAGTCCAATGGCTTAACCACTGAGCTACCACTACAAGCTACCACTGGCAAAAAGGGCTCAGAATTTCATAATTGCACAACATTGCGGGATAAGGTTCAATGTTCAACGATGCTCTGATTGTAAAAAATAACATAAAATGCACAAATTATCCATTGGTGTTATGACTAAACTCATCTTCTAATGTTACCAACATTAAAAGCCACTGTTTGGGAATAACTGCACAAGAAACAAAAAGGGTTAATTACATATCTTCATGTTTCTGCACAAGGAGCTCATCAAAACTCAAACACACATGAAAGTAATCAGACGCAAAGGTTTACATGGCTATTATTTTTCTATTTAGCAGATTAATGAAAGGACTAGCCACCTCATTTGAAATTTCATTCAGATTGACCTCAATGAGTTTATTCTCTTCTGACTGAGATGTATATATGAATCTTTTTAAAATAATTTTATTATTAACACATTATTAGCTAATGGTTAGCTATAGTTAGCTTTGGTGTTTACATGGTCCAATATTAAGAAGTTCTTAGCATAGATAAAATCACTTCTGTTTTGTCAAGTCTCAGTTTCCATCCAGGATGAAATGTTGAAAAGGCAGTCTGATATTTTCTTGCTTGGGAGGATGGTGGTGGAAATAAAAACTAAATGTCGTGTGTCATCAGTGTAGCAGTGGTAAGAGAATCCATGTAATCTGATTCCTGAGCCCAGTGATTAAGTGTATGGTGAACAAGAGTAGACCAATAGCTGAGCCCTGTGGAACTCCCACAAAGAAGCTGTGAGGTGATGAAACTGAATTTATCTATAATACAAATAAAGATTGTTAGTGTAGATATAATGAAAGGTAGGTCTGAGCATAGCTCCTGATGCCTAAGTCAGCAGGAATAGAGATATGGATCTGGTGATTCACAATGTCAGAGGCAGCTGACAGGTAAAGAAAAATGAGGACTGAAGGAGTAGACTTTTCCCTGGAGGAATTTTAGTTGGAGAAGGGAAGATACCTGAATTAGAAACCAGAATTGGACGGTCATGGAAGGAGGGAAATTGTGTTTAGTTAGCTTCTGCTTGATAGCATTTTTTTTACTTGCTGGAATGGAGGAAACTCCACTGGCAGATCGAAGAACAAGACTGTAGTCTTAATAACGTAATAGCAGAGACAGATATTTGTTTGTTTGTTTGTTTTGCATGTAAATAATATATAACAATCCTGCTGGAGTAGACAATGGAGAGTAATCATTAGTATGGCAAAATCATTTTAAATCATTTGGGAGTGCTGGCTCGCTCACAATTGAAATAATTTATCCATCTGAAGAGTAGCCAATGTCAACATTTTTATCTTGTTACTTGGCAGTCATGGTAAGCATAATGTGTGGCTGCTAGACACTAGCACACACACGTGCGCGCATACACGCTGGGTTTCTTGCTATGTCCATAAACATTAATATACTTCTGACATTCGGGCTCCAGATACACATTGTATGCATCTGTGCTGCTGGAAAAGTCATTATTAATCACATTTGGCTTATAGAGGCACGGTTTAGCTTTCACGAAAGGACAAACTGGAGACACAAATATGTTCCCTATATTTGGAAATAAATAACCAGTGTTGGCAGACCAGAAAATGCAATTGGTCTGTATTAAATAGAAACTGAGAAACGTGTCAGAATAATTTAGGACTTGCTCTGTCTAACTAAAAAGAAATTCAATTACAGCTCAAAATAAAACAGAATCAATCAGAGCATAAATGCTAGCGTCTACAGATTTTATAGGCGACTCTTAGCTATTATGAGCAAAATTGCAGGCTAATGGTTTTTCCGATTCTACAATAAAATCAGAGGCTGTTTTCTTAAAGTACATAATGCACTCTGAATATATTGCCAAAAACAGTAGTTTTTCAGGAAATACATTATCTGAAACCTATCTTCATATGAACGTATCTTAACATGCACGTATTAAGACTTGAACAACATATTTATGAAATAATAAGTATATGTGTACTGCTTATAGCAGCTTTTGCAACATGACTTGAAGTGGTTTGTTCTTGTACATTTTTATAGTTGCTCAATATGCTTATTGGAGTGTATGGAAATCAAAATGGATAAAAATAAAATATAAATGCCTTACCAGTTCAAAGTTAATTATTTTCCAATAACAGCATGTACTGAAATATTTTATTCCTGTTATATCAAAACAATTTGCTTGTCATGTTACAGAGAAACCAGAAAGCCAAAACTCCTCTTAATATAAACTTATACAGTATAAATCCAGCAGGACTGTCAGAACTGCTGTTATAGAAAATTAATCAACAGCTTCTGACCAATCAGTTTCGAGAATTCAACTGCATTGTGGTATAAAATGTTTTAAGTGATTTGTGCTAATGTTGTGCTGTTGGATTATTTGAGTCAAAAATATTGACATGTATGCTTGAATCATGTTTCTGGGTCATGTTAATTTTAATTGTATTTAATTAAATGCTTAATTAGTGTTCAGTTAAGTAACTCAGCTTGTCATACAGCTGCATGCATGCATATGTCCAGTTCAAGTCTCATGCCAAGCCATACTTATGGTTCAAAGAGCTTTCAGGTATTGTTTGGGATTTCACCATTGTTATCAGGTACAGGGAAGCTGCTCTACTTTTGGCTTTGTTGGCAGGCATCAGGGAATTAAATCTAATGCAGCAGCTACAGGAAACCAGTGAAGTCAGTGCAGCAGTGGACTGACATAGGTGACCTAAAGAAGACCAATGACAAGTACTGTATCAGTTTTAAGGACCTAATAGAAAATGCGGGAAGACTAGCCAGGAGCCAGTGGTAGAAAAGAAGTCTTGTGATGATGAGGAACTGAAATAAGAACTTGAGTGGATTATTTCATGTGTCATAGCTACTGTAAAGTGCAATGAGTAGAGGCAAGATGCAAGTGCTGGTGCTCAGAGTAATTACTGTTGGCAGATCAGTAATCACTGTTAGCAGGGGTCGAAATTAAAGTGCAATCCATAATCAGAAAATAAAGAAACTGGTGAGTGCCACAATCAAGAAGTACAAAGCTATAGACTCAGAAAACAAGGCCTGGACTTAATGATACAAATGCATGATAAGACTTTGCAATGCTACAATGAAAGAGCAGGGTAATAATCAGATAATAAACCAATGAAAGAACTAAAACATGAGAAAAAGGTGCTTGCTGCCATGGTAAATGTGACATGTAAGGGCGATATGAATGGCAGGTATTGTTTTAACATTACATTTATTTTCAGTCCTGCATAAATATTTTCTTAATTTCTTTTAACTATACATTTCTTTTCACTGTACCTCCAGTTCTCTTTGCAGAACAGACGATCTTTGCTACATGTCTCCTCAATTAATCCTTCTGTCATGTAATTGAGCTGCTGTTTGCAGACGGATGTAAGTGCGGGAAGAGTTTATTATATAAACAAACAAACAAACAAGCAA
>JAOTRR010000028.1:6949500-6961470 GCA_028570945.1 Gogo arcuatus | reverse complement strand
TATATAGTAGAAAATTTCACTCTATGAAGTGTTTTACCAGACTATCATACATACACTTACTGAACAGTTTAAAGGGAACACCTGCACACCTGCACATTCATGCAGTTAACCAACCAGCCAATCATGTGGCAACAGCAAAATGCATAAAGTTATGCAGATACAGGTCAAGGGCATCAGTTAATGTTCACATCAAACATCAGAATGCGGAGAAAATGTGATCTCAATTACTTTTGTTGGTACCAGATGGAATGGTTTGAGTATTTCAGAAACTGCTGATCTCCTGGGATTTTCATGTATGCCAGTCTCTAAAGTATTGTGCAAAAAACAAAACAAAACAAAACAAAAAAACCTTCAGTGAGTGGCAGTTCTGCAACTTATTCTTCAACTCTTTGTTGATATGTGAGGTCAGAGAAGAATTGCTAGAGGCTTGAGCTGGAAAGAAGGCTACAGTAATTCAAATAACCACTATTTGCAACCATGGTGAGCAGAAAAGTATCTCAGAATGCAGAACATGTCAAAACTTGAAAGCAGATAGCATGAACAATGCTAAACTGGAAGTTATAGCGTTCTTCTCCTTGTTAGCTACATTAGTGTCATTAATTCCATTTTCTCTGTTCTTTAAAAGGTCACTTTTACTTCAGTGATCCATGAATGTGATTAATGCTATGGTTTCTTTTCAATTAAGAACATTTGTTTCAATATTACTGCCTTGTTTTTGGCATGTTTTAACTGCACTGTTAAAGAAATAAAATACACTGTTAAGGTGATGCTGGGTTGTCCATGCACTAATTTAAATCAGGTCTGTCTCCAATATATCAACTGAGCTGCCTCTACAGAATCCTGGTGTGTTGTAAAGAATCAGTAACTAAGCTGTAAAACTGAGCCTGTCTTTTAAAGATGTTAACGTCAGTGAGTTATGGGAGTCCATCAATTGTAGCTATCAAAATGCAGCAGCAGAATTAAATGCTGAATTTGCTGGCTATTATAGAGTCATGTCTGTGATTCAATTCTTTTGAATCCTTTTATGCGTAACAGAATCAAACTATGCGAGGTTTAATTCACACTGAGCAGGATATGAATTGATAGTGATTCGTAGAAGACGATTACTCACACACACTTCATTCAAGTTGAACTTGTGCTACTGACTGATGAACAAGAGAATAACAAGTGAATCATGAGCATCATGAATCAGCATGTTTGTCAACTAGTGAAACAACTTGCCACTCACACAGTTTCAGATTTGGCCAGTGATAGAGAATCCAAAGAGAAGTAAGGAGGGCATTTTTATATATTAAAGTCAGGGGTGGACAACCTAGCCACTGGGGCTGTACAAGTTAGTGCATTCTTAGTGTCGGTCCCAAGGCCGGATAGATTGCGGAGGGTTGCGTCAGGAAAGGCATCCAGTGTAAAACTTATGCCAAATCAAATAATGCGGATCATAAATCGGATTTCTATACCAGATCAGTCAGACAGGATGAGATGGAAATGGATGATCCGGATGGGAGCAACCAAAAGAAAAATTAGAAGCAGAAGAAGAAGAAGAAGAAGAAGAACCAAGGCCGAAGCCTTTATTTTGTCACATGCACTCTCGCACAGTGAAATTCCTCCTCTGCATTTAACCCATCTAAGCAGTGAAGAAGAAGAAGAAGAAGAAGAAGAAGCAGAAGAAGAAGGATAGGGGTGGACAAATCAGTAATTTGTGCACCTGGAACAAGCAAATTTTCTGTCCGGGTTTTTATCCATAGTTTTTTTTTGTTTTAATGCATAGTTTTCAAGCAAGCAAACAACCATAAGAACAAAACAGAAAAAACCCTTTCTTCTTCTTGCCTTTCACAAAACAAAAGGTTTCATTTGGTATGCAGTTATGCTTCAACTTAAACACGATCACATGATGCACCTCAATGTTGTAACTATAGTGTGCTGCTCATTTTGAGTCCCACCGCCTGCAGCACTACACACAAACACATGGTCCAATCTGGTTGATGGTAGAATACATTTTACTAGGTGGATCATTTAACATGCACAGATGACAGTCAGTCTTTTCAGAATCAGGAACAAGCAAATATGTAGAAACACAGATGAACCTGTACAAAATTAATTTTGATACAAAGCTGTCATATAACTCTAGTGATTTTCTTTTCATGCAATATGACAACAGAACACTGTATTTTCATGTAACATTGGCCAACACAGAGGCCACACCTCCTTCACTGAGACTGATCATCACAGAGGCCACACCTCCTTCACTGAGACTAATAAATGCAGAGGTCACACCTCCTTCACTGGGACTGACTGACAAAGAGGCCATGCTTCCTTCATTGAGACTAACAAGCCACACCTCTTTCACTGAGACGGACAATAGCCACACCTCCTTAACTGGTACATAGGTATGGTGGGCACGCCTTCTTTACTGTGACTTATAGGCAGAGGCAAAACCCCCTTTCCTGGGCCTGACTAGTGCATAGACCACACCTCTTCCAATCAAATTGACATGCACAGACCCCATGTCTCCTTCGATGACATAGTTCTGCTAGTTTTAGTATCCATATTTTTAAAAAACCCAACCCTTTGACTTTTTTTTAGGCTTGTGAGTCAAATTACTCAAAAGAATCGTTCAAAAAGAACAAACTCATTATGAATTGTCCATTACTGAAATTCCATTCAGTAGATGGAAAAAAAGCATAAACATCGTACACCTTACCTGTGGTGAAGTTGTAGTTCGCTGAAAATCCAATTGCTTCTAGTTCACCATCCGTTACGAATTTTATCCAGAGGTATCGGCCGCTCGACCTGATATACTGCGGGCTCTGCTGGCCACAGTAGCGTCCGATTATCGGGGAAAAGCCAAAAGGTCCGTCACGCACTTCAATGTGGTCAAATTTACATTCCCACGAAGGCTCTATTGAGTACTTCTCGTCAAAAAAGAGGTCAATACACTGTCTCGGGGGAGCTGGAACAGCAAAAGCAAACACACAGCGTAAACATAAGGTGGAAGCGCAGGCACGTTGTCAAATCATTTCATTTCGAATCAATACTGAGAAAGGAAAGAGGCACTTTTTAGTTACATATATTTAATGAATATGTAATTCTATGCGCACTGTACAGGTCGCAGTTCTTCAGCATCAGCAATAATGTGGTTAAACACTATGAAAAAGGCAGCAACTTACTGGGTAAAGAAATAACAAATAAAAGAAAGAAGAACAGAAGGAAAAGATCTCAAGCAAGCACCATATTCCTCCAAAATAGAATGCTATCAAATCTATAATCTGATCCTTACTGATAATATTTCAAATCATATTATTTCCTAGGAAAGATTATCCTGTTTAGCTGGATTAGCATATATGTAATTAATTCACATAATAATTTGTTCGCAGCTCAACAGACATATTAGTTGACTATATTGAGACAAAAAAGGCACAAACAGAATAAATCATACGGCCAAAGATAACCTATTTTTGTCTTATTTTAGTTTCTATGCAGAGATAATCAAATCCACCTGAATGTGCCATGATTACTGAAGTGGCTCCTTTTTAATGGAGAGCATGTCTTGGATTGATTTCCATGGTGAGGAAAGGTGATATTAAAATTATTGTTTCAAGCACAAAAACTTAATGTGCTTTGCTCATTTTTTCGAATTATCATGAAAAGATCATTATTAAAAATCATTGCATTAAAGCTCACTGGTCAACAGGTCATCAGTGAGAAGAACAGATGGAGCATATCATTTAAATGCTACAGTTGTATAGCTGTAGAATGTAAAAAGATGACCTTGGTCAATGTGACACAATTCTGCTAAGTGAGCAATACAGGACTTATAAAGAAAATCACTTCTGAAGGTGGTGCTGTCTTGCGAACCTTCAATAACGTAAATGCACTCTCGCTCTGGTGGGTATTTGTTGGGGTAATTGGGGGATGTGAAGAGTCCTCCCTCTGGTTTTTTCACCCATGTTCCACACTGTCCTGCTGGTTGAACCCCTGAGTTGTTTTTCACTGGAATAAAGCAGCAAAATGACATCAGAAATCAGAACTCAGACACAGCATGATAACTAAATATTGCATCTGTCTGTCATTTGAAATCTCATATTGATCCATGATCAAACACTTGGTGTATAGAATATACATTTAAAGTTGAAAATGTTTTGATTGGTTTGTTTCAATACAATGTGGTTTAGAGCTATTTCAATGTAATAAATTGTGATCTAGCATTGTGCAATTTCAACTTGAATCAGGACTGACAGATATAGAGGCCACGCCTCCTTCACTATAACTGACAGGCACAGAGGCCACACCTCTGTCACTATAACTAATACACACAGAGGCCACGCCTCTGTCACTATAACTAACACACACAGAGGCCACACCTCCTTCACTATAACTGACCCACATAGAGGCCACGCCTCCTTCACTATAACTGACAGGCACAGAGGTCACGCCTCCTTCACTATAATTGACAGGCACAGAGGGCACATCTTCACTATAACTGTCAAGCACAGAGGCCAGGCCTCCTTCACTATAACTAACACACACAGAGGCCACGCCTCCTTCACTATAATTGATAGGCACTGAGGGCACACCTCCTTCACTATAACTAACATGTACAGAGGTCATGCCTCCTTCACTATAACTGACAGGCACAGAGGCCACACCCCCTTCACTATAACTGACAGGCACAGAGGCCACGCCTCCTTCACTATATCTAACACACACAGTAGCCACACCTCCTTCACTATAACTGACACACATAGAGGCCATGCCTCCTTCACTATAATTGACAGGCACAGAGGGCACACCTCCTTCCCTATAACTAACACACACAGAGGCCACGCCTCCTTCACTATAACTAACACACACAAAGGCCACGCCTCCTTCACTATAACGGACAGGCACAGAGGGAGACAAAACATGAAAGAGAAACTCAGTTGATAAAATTTCTAAATACTGAACTGTACTGTACTATGATTGTACCAGTATTGGTATGATGGTCTATATTATAGATATAGCATAGGTAATAATGGGACAAAATAATTACTCCCATCAGAATCACTCACTCTATACAGCTTATCATGGAGAAGCTGGAGCCAATCCCAGCCAACTTCAGGTAAGAGCTGTGGTACATCCTGGACAGGCCACCAATCCATCACAGGCAGCTATTCACACCTATGTAAGTTAACCTAATCCATATGTCATTGGACTGTGGGAGGGAAACCCACACAGACATGGGGAGAATATGCAAACTCCACATAGAAAGACCCCTGTCGGCTGTGAAGTTCAAACATGGAACCTTCTTGCTATGAGGCAACAGTGCTAACCACTGCACCACCATGCGTCCCCTAACAGCATCACTTCTTTCAAAAGATTCTTGAAACAAGATTTCTTTAAAAAAAAAAAAAAAAAAAAATTAAGAGCAGTGGGGGAAAAAAACAAAAACTGAAGGCTAACAGTGACTCTTTTAAGTTCATTTAAAAAATATATTCAAGCAGTGAATATTTTTTTTCTCCAAAAAGTCAGCATTACCTGCTTCCTTTTTTGTCGCAACAGACAAGCCAACCATGAGGAGGCCTGCAACAACTGCAGAGAATTCAGAAAACAGGTCTGTTAATCAATTACCACTCCATCAATCAATCAGTCAATCAATCAATCAATCAATCTTGTTATAATAAATCAACATAAAAGTTTTCATGTATGGTTAAGAATATATTTTTTTTTCCATAGTAGTCCTGTTTCGAAAGAAAGTACACTCTTTATCTGGTTTATATCAGTACAAAAACTGTAATGAGAATAAATAATCGCAATGACGTAAATGCAATTTACAATTTCCGATATTTATTCAGAACATTGTTAAGGTTAATAGTGAATAATGCATGCATCTCAAGGTTAAATTAAGTACGCATGAAGTATTAAGTTCTACAAGTTTTAAACAGGAATCTGAAACCTACTTGGGGAGAAAAGTCAGACCATCCAATAGCCTAAAAAATGTAAAATCAGAGATGTGCGTTAATATTTGAAGACTCACCGTGAAGGAAACTGCGCCCATGAACCATGTCTGCTCCTTTCACCACTGCCTTCGATCTCCAATACTTCCATTTAGATAGAAATAATTAGAAAAGAAACGAAGGATATTTCCAAAATCGGTGGTGTGGAGTCTCGCGCACACCAGCCCCCTGAGTGCACGCGCTTTTATTTCAGAAGTACAGAAAGAAATTCAGCCAGAGAAATAATAATAATAATAAAATCTTAAATGAGCAGTGTAGTTAAAACACATTCACCACTTTGGTCTGTTTCCTGGTGCATGCACGCATTCGGCTTTCCTGCATTGCTCCACCTTTAGCGCTTTAGAACAAAATTACAAATCACTTCGAGGGAGGTTTTGCAATTCTTATAAAACAACATTTGAACAAAAGAATCCATTCTCATCAAAACAACAACAACAACAAAAACGCACGTATCCATTCATCGATCTCTCCATGCATCTTCATGCATGTGCATCTCTAGATCACTGTAGCCAATCCTCCAGTTCATCACTTCTTTTTTCTTCTTCTTCTTTATCTTGCTTTCACTTGTTCGCAACATGCAACTTCATGCACGTGCAATTTGAAAAAAAAAATTAATTTCTCTTCATCCTTGGTGACCACTGAGCACCGCAGAGTTCCTTCCTAATGCCGTGCTTTAGTTTTCTGACTTGTTCCATAGCGCGGGTTTATGCTGCACTAGCTATAAAAACGCACGTGCATCATATCATCTCTTTCCCCTTATATGCATTTGTAATCCAGATCTGTGCCAAAAAAAAGAAAAGAAAAATAAATCAGTTATACTGCAGGATCCCTCCAGCAGCTCAGACACACACACACACACATGCGACTGAATGAAGAAGCAAGGAGAAATTCTCTCTCTCTCTCTCTCTCTCTCTCTCTCTCTCTCTCTCTCTCTATACCTCTCTCTGGGAGGAAGGAAGTGGTAGGGTAGATTGGACAGAATGACAGAATGAGGATTAAGATGGTAGGATGGTGTGGATGGATGGATGGATGGATGGATGGGAGGTGGAAACACATCAGAATCATCATCTGGCCAGGAGCATCTGCAGCATGAGAGGCAGTCCATTCATTCAAGTGCAAATAAAGTCAGATAGCTCCCTTAGGAGTTCCCATGCAGTGCTGGAGAATTGACTTCCACACTGAATTATTATTTCTGTGCCAGGTAATGCGTTATGTTTGGTTTACACTGTACATTTTTTTAGTCATTTTCAGTGACAGATTTTTTTTTAATCTGATAGAGTGTGAGATTTGAAATTGTCGAAATCCAGTTTTAAACAGTACAATTTCAGCAGGTTTTATCATTATGACTAGTTACATTGGAAGAAATGACACCAATGAAATCTTCTATAACAGAACATTCACCATGACAGATTATACGATGAAGATCCTCTAATGCTGGGATCAGACTACATGATGTTTGTGTCTTTCACAATATTTTTAGTGCCATGAATTCTTGCTGTAACACTACAAGTTTGACCCCAACCAATCATCGTTCACATCCTTGCATGTCATCAGGGACAAAGTTAATAAATTGTCAATCATGGCTACCAAGGAACACATTGTAGGAGTTGTCAAACTAGGCAAGAAAATACAAAAAAAATTCTGACATGCTAGACTTTTCCTAAGGGTGTCATGGGCTACATGGCTGTTCTTCAATTATGTCACACTACAAGGCACTTTTGTTGCTCCCAATGTTCATATTTGGGCCTGACGCAGGAAATTTGTCAGACACGACAAAACATTTTTCAAAGTAACCTTGATGGGGTTTTTTTTCTCTGTATTAGCATGTTTTGTTTAATGGTTCTTCATTACCACTGCTGTATTTGTAGTTGTCTTCGAGATTTATGTCATCCTATACCATCCATGTATTGGAGCTGTCACTGGAGACTCCTTCCATTAATGTTAAATAAACATCTCCTCACAGAAAACTTTACTATATCAACAATTACATATGCTTTTAATCCGTTTATGTGGCGCATCCGCATTAATGATAGAAAATTACTCACTACATTCTGACCAATCAGAACTGAGAATTCAACAGTACTATGGTATAATTATGGTAGGTATAGTAACAAGATTTATATGATTGTCTACAAGGCTAACATATCTAACAAGTAGTGGAAGCTTATGACCAGCAATGTGCATCACGCAAACTACATGCCGAAATCATAACATGCGCCTTGACCAATGTCATGTCATTAAGTTCATTTTCGAATGCATTTTGAACCCTTAATGAACTGACAGTGTGTGGGTGAGTGTGTAGTATTTTGCAGCTTTCATACTGCTAATTGGTGGTCATGAAAATTGCTTGTTTCTAAAGTCAGCATCTGAGCTCCAGTGCTTCACTATTACATGAATATGGATTCCAGCTTTGGAGACCAAATGTAAATTTTCAGTACACGTGATATGGAAAATTTCTGTAAATTTGATTTTCCACCAAATACGCTGCAGTACAAAGTTTACGCCCGTCATCCAACAAAGTTCCTAGAAGTGTTTAGTCACAGCTATACTCGATGACATGGCTGATCAAAGTGATTCAGATTTGTGAGGTGATGTCTGCGTAGTTAAATAAGCCTTGGCAAGCAGAGGACACCTTCTATGTTGCAGTATTCTCGCACAGCGTGTCTTAGTTGAACCTGAGGCCGCTGCATGCATGCTAATATATGCATTTGTATGCTTGCATCGATCTGCATAAAATATGACACTCCTCAAATACAAGGGCTTTTGATCAACAGCCAGCTCACAGACTGAAAATGACTTTAGTGCTAGTGAATCTGATGCTGATTCAAGATTCTTTTTTTTTCTTCTTAAAGCGGTTAAGGGCTGCATCCCAAATGGTAGTGTTTGATATTAGGTTTGTTATTAGAATTCATGAAAGTTCCTAACCCTCATCAAGAAGCTATTTTCTTTGAGTGGTTCCAGTTATTGATTTACTGTCTTTTTTTTCTTTGACTGTGGGACATGACCAAGGATTTCCAAGTGTTATTAATTTTACTTAAGTCTTAATTCATTTTATACCTAAATACTATATTACACCAGGACTTTCTGGTCCAATTCCTTGCACATTTTAATGCTTTACTGGTATGTTGTGTTCATTTGTTTTTTCATTTATAATGAAAATGGGAAAACTAGAAAAGAGCATTACTCTCTAAAAAGTGATTATGGCCATAGGTAGATTTTACAAATTGATGTAATGTCCATGTTAAGACAATAAATTAAATTTGTAAATATAGGTATTTCTGTTTAATGAGTTCAACATCAACCTTCCATAATTTACCTATTTATTTTTTGTTGAACTTATAGTACAAATTTGACTTAATACAGTACATTGTGTCATGTCTGCGCACGTTCGTGCTTGGCACGCCTTGAACTGTCACTCACGTCCACACGCATTTGCGCTCTGAGCAAGCAGCGCATGCTGCAAGGACTAGTACCATGCACCTGTTCCTGATTAGAGCGAAATCCCAGCGCGCTCTAATCAGGGACAGGTTATATACCTTATAAGGACTCCAAAAGCACACAGACTTTGCGAAGTATACGCGCAGTACCTAGCGTCTGACTATACCAAGCATGTTATTTGGTGTTTTACTCTGGTTCTTGACTTTGTTTTGTTTATTTGGACTTTGCCTTTTGCCTTACCTCTGATACTCTGTTTGCACCTCGAATGACCCTTGCCTGTTTCCTGACTCTGTCTTCGCCAAAGATTTTTGATCTGTATGCTTGCTTGTTGTTTGTAAATAAACTCTTCCTGCGATTACATCCGTCTTCTGCCACCTTTACTGACACATTGATCTAAGAATTATTTTTCCCTGTGTAATATTTGTTGGTTTTTCTTGCTACTCACTGAAATAAGAAATTAGTTTTTTCCATAAAAGTATAGTTTCTACTTGTTTCACAACACAAAGTCTACTGTGAACCAAGTCGACCTTTAGTTTACCTAGTCTACTCTGATTGAGCAATCTTGAGTTAGATCATTCAATATTGTTCATTAATTTAGCCCCTAAATGAATCTGAAATAATGAAAAACAAAGAAATATGATAACCTTACTGTTCTAACACAAACACTGTTCTAACTAAGATAGACCTTACTGTTCTAATACACACACAAATTTGACTCATGAAGACCCTGTTAATAATCTGATTAGCTAGATTAGGTCTATTAGAGTAGAAACAAAAACAACCAGTACCAGTGTTTGGAGCCAACCTAAAACCTGCTTTTCAGTGCTGTTTTTAATAAGCCCTTAGCTACCTTCATGAATTAAAAGTACACATCACCTTTGTCACGCAAGAATGCACAAAGGGAGGAATGTCCACCTAGCAGGGAGATCTTTCAACAATTACAATCTTGGCCTCAGCAGTAAAACAATATAGCTGAAGTGATTTGTGTAATCTGTTTCCTTTGAACTCAGTACAGAAACATAATTTCTCAGTAATTCTCTAGGAAAATAACACTGTTACTGTCAGGTACAGATGGAGGAGTCTAAGACATAAAAACCCAGTTTAAAGGAATAAAATCAAATGTTGCATGAATGATTTTTGGCACACTTGTCTTGATCTTTAAAGGAAACCTCCACACTGAAACATATTAAGTGCTAATTTGTTAGCTGGTGCTGTATTTCCGTTATTCCTATCAGAATTTAGAGGTTGTATGTAGTGGGGGGAAAAACAACTTTAAACAAAATGCTGTAAAAAACCTGGGTTGCCAGTAAAATATTGTACAATTTACAGTAAACAGCTCTAAAACATTTACAAAAAAGTACTGTAATGTCTTACATAGTATAAAATAACACATAGTCCAGTACATTTGCCTGATGCAGGATACAGTTGAGCTGAACGCTAAGGGTCTTGCTCAAGGATCCAACCATGGCAGTTTGGCAGTGCTGGGATTTGATCACACCACCACCTGATCTGCAAATTGAAGCTTTAACCACTAGCTTGCATTGATCCGACCACGTCTACCACTGAATTAACTCAACTAACAGAGTGCATTAAATCATTGCAAGCTCATTATGCTTGTTGTGGTTGCTTAGTGGTTAAGGCATTGAGTTATGGATCAGAAAGTTGTGTGTTCAAATACCACCCCTGGCAGTTAAATGCAGTGTACTTATTCAATGGAGTTACAGCAGAGATTCAGCTTGGTAAGTTAGAGATCAATGAGAAGTATGATGGTGTTAATGGTGGTATTAACATAACAGGTGAAGCTTTGGAAGCTGATCTGTATGTGCAGCTAAGGAAGGAAACTTGACAGAATAAAGGTCTAAGATGCTGCTGCATCACTTTCTTTAGGTACAGATGAAGCAAGGGCTAATGCTTCTTCCGGTTTCATTTGAACTGGGAAGCAGGAAGTCAGAGCTTGGAATTGTGTTTGCATTTTCTTAGCAACAAGCTAGCTAGCTAACTGCATTGTAATGAATTGCTGTAAATGTACTGTGAATTTCCAACAGTATTATACTGTATTTCATAATAACTGTAAAATACTGTTAAATATTCATCCCTTGTATGTAAATTAACAGTTAATGTAGTCAGTTAACGAATAACAGTAGAACTGTAATTTATCAGCATAAAATAGTATTTTCTGTCAAGCTGTGGAAATATGCACTATCCTCCCTTCACAAGTCCAGTCATTATTGATCAACATCTTACTGATGACTGTAGGCTAATGTTTCAGTTTTGATGATGACACTTTTGAGTGACAAGAAGACTTGACTGGCTGTTCCTGAGCTTGACTTTGGACAGCTCAGCTTTGGTACGAGAGCAGTCCACGTGGAGTTCAACCAAGGAGGTAACGTTATGCTTATCTCCTGATAATGGCAGTGTCCAGTATTGTTTGTCTGTATGATTATTGAACTGTTGACATTTCAGATAATGTTTTATTACCTCTGCCAACTTTGTTGGAGGAGGTTATGTTTTCACCTCTGTTTGTTTGTTTGTTTGTTTG
>JAOTRR010000028.1:6878255-6888889 GCA_028570945.1 Gogo arcuatus | reverse complement strand
CTCTGCTGGGTTGAGAAACAGTTCACCAACTAAAAACCTCCAGCCACTAGCTTCCTGTGTCCAGAAACTAACACTGCCAATTGGTAGTGGACATTGAACACACAGTTTGCATTTAAAAAAAAAAAAGAGCTGTAATCTCTAATTGAACATCTACAATGTACATAAGAATGTTGTATATAAATGGCTAGTAAACATACACCATGTTTAAAAATCCTTTGCACTGTTAAATTCTCAAATCTGATTGGTCAGAAGGTGTTGATTCATTGATTCATTTTCTATAACAGCATCTCAGACAATAGTGCCAGAGAATAGTGCAAGAGAAATTGTAGGGTTGCATTAATGCACACATTCTAATACGTTGTTGTTTCCATAGTAATAGCTAATTCACAAGGACTTGCATGACTTAAAATAGAGTGTGTACTTATTGATATGGTGAAGTTTGTTCTCTGTAAGGAGATATTTATTTAACATTTTTGGACGGTGTCTTCAGTGTCAGCACTTTTTTAACAAAGATAAAATTACCTCTAGGACACAGGAACATCTTCAGGACAGAGGGCTTTGCAGTTTCTCTGTATCATGGCAAGCTGCTTTATTTATTTATTTTCTTATTTATAGCTGTGATAGCAAACTGTTTGGCAAATTGTTATGGTATTGATTAATAATACACTTCAGGGCATCCTGTTTTTGGAAAATAATCAACTTTGGCGCGGTAACAGTATTGACTATTTTCCTATAACAGCATGCCCCGGTGTGTGTTATTCCTTACATAACACTGCTACACTTGTTAGATTATCAGGTCATTGTCACTCCGGAAATGATAATGATCCATTATCTACTGTAAATAATATCTGGTGAGCAGTGGTTATATGGTGGTCCATTTCCATTGATAGATGAGGTCAAGGACAATATCTGCATAGATTTGCTACAGTTAGTTTTACACCTACAAAGTGCACCTATATGGTAGGTGTAGCTGAAAAAATGAGTGTCATGGACTGAGGTAAAACACCTAAATAAAAAGAGCATGCATTTACAGCCATGCACCTCTGTCTCATATTCCAGTTCCAGTGCTTATGCTTAAATTATTAAAGAAACTGATATAGGAAACAAAGATTTAGCAATTCAGAGCCTTTCCTTTGTAGTAAGTTAGCCTGATACAGCTATTCACACATAAATATTAGCTAAGGCTCAGAGAGCAAAATCACATCCTGCTGACATCTGCATGTGCAAAACACTGAAATATTAATACCCAATAAACTAACACACGAGTGCACAAACAGAAACTAAATGTCAGAAGTGTCAGCAGATTATTAGATCACTGTGTACAATCATTTACCCATTTAGAAGAGTCAGCAAATATGACTGGAGATGTGGGAGGTTGAAGAGTCATTTAGAAATCTTTTGAAACCTTAACAAGCTGGACAAATGATTATTAGTGTTGTTATTTATGATTTACAATTACAAATAACTGCCAACTCACAGCACCAGTCTATAATTTTGCATATTCTCACTGTGTCTGCATGGGTTTCTTCTGGGTCCTTCGGTTTCTTCCACATCTTAAAGCATACAGTTGGTAGATTGGCTACCCTAAGTTGTTCCCACAATGGGAATGAATGTGTGCATGTGTGTGATGTGTGTTTGCATGGTGATCAGCGATGGACTGGCATTCCTGTCAGTTTTCCTGAGATAGTCTCGAGATCCAACATGACCCGTACCAGGATAAAGTGAAGTATAATACACTTCCACCAGGCAGTCGTAATTTACTTCACTTTGTTCTCATGGCCAGATTGAACTGTAGGGAATAGTAGTGTTAGGAGACCCACTGCTGTATTAAACAGTATAAATAGATCTAAAGTTCAACTGCTGAAGTCAGCATCTGCCTCTGAATTTAAGGAAAATTATAAAATACAGCAAACTGGTTGCCAAGCATGATTTTCATTTCATATGCGATGCAGCAGTTATGTGCAAAACAGGTGGTGGTTGTCACTCTGTATTAGAGGGTAAAAGATGGCAGAAAATTCAATTTTAATCATTGTTGCAGTCTGGTAGAAGTCTTCTGAAGCCTACTGTTGCCTATTTTACAGGGAAAACAATTTACAATAGCCCTAAGAGTTACTAGCTCATCATATGAGTGGGGGTTTTGCTTAGTAACCATATTAATGAGCTGTAGGTTGAGCAAAAGTGACCCACTATGATTTACAGCAATATTACCAAGTTTGAATCCAACATAAGCCATCACTGAGAGAAGATCAGCTGTCACAGAGGAAGACCAGCTTTGTTTTAACCTGATAACAACTCACCTCATATCACCCCTAATAAAGGCTCTTTATTTTCTTCTATCTCCTATGCCCTAGTTCAATGAATGCCACACCACACATGTCCCTCTGAGATAATCTAAACACCTAGGCTTATCATTCCTACTTACCACCAAATACTGGTGGGGAACCATGCTACATGCTTCCACCCAGGCTAAGGTCTCTCCCAGGATCTCTCCCAAGGTCTCCAACCCTTACCAGTCCCACGACATCCATCATCTCACTTCACTTTACTATTGATTTTATTCCAGACCTGCTCTCCTCTCAATTCTGAACAACCATAGTAATCTTCCTTCCTTACGTACAGCATTCTGAAACAATTGTACTGTTATGTCAATGCATCTTCAGATACTTCAGTATCCCAGAGGACATTGGGTCATGCAGAGAGCCACAATTCTTGTCTCAACTTTGGTGAGCATTTATGAAGGATACTCCTAACCCTAGGGGTATCTGTGAATTTGACATTTGGTTACCACTTGCAAGAAATTGGACCTAATTATGAAATGAGAGACCTTCAATGAAAGGAGAGATTGCTTGTTTCCTTACTGTCTTTTGCAATGATCACCCAGAAGTGTGGTCACATTTCCTCTCAGTGATGAATATACCCAAAACTGCTTCCATCACTCAACAACAAGGTGCATGCCATTCCGGTTCATACTTGATTACAGGCCACTCCTCTAACTCTTGAATGCCACACCTACATAAGCACAAGCTTATTAATGAGTGGTATGCAAAAAGCAAGGGAGCATTGGAGAAGGCACACAAGCAGTTAAGTAAATCGGTACAACAAAAGGAATTTGCTAACAGATACCACTCTGTGGCTACCAGATGACCAGGTATGGCTAGCAAATAAAGCCTTTAGAACACAGGTGTCCAATCTTATCCAGAAGCCAAAAGCCAAGATCAATTGATTAACCAGGTGAAATCAGGCGTGGGTCCTGCTTGATTGGAATGAAAACTGGCACCCACACCAGTCCATTGTGAATAAGATTGTACACCCCTGCTTTAGACCTTTCAGGACTTGTAGAAACCTCCTGCCTTGGCTCATTCAAAATAATCTAACACATCACTGAAGAAACCTATAAAATACAATTGCTACATCAATACCACTATTCCCAAACTTCCATTTCTCACTTAAGAATCTTTTTTCAGCCCACTATATAAAGCTACTTCAATTGCCCCCCAACCCTTTCTCTACCATCACCAGCGTACTCAATAAAATTCATTCTTCACCAACCAAGGGCAGCTCCAGTACCTGTGACAATTTCAAGCTGTGGTGCTCTGCCTTTTTTCTTGTTGCTTTGACCATAGCCTGCTTATAATTTACTACTTTAGCCTTATCTAGTTTGTGCCCATTTTCAGACCATTAGCCTGTCTCTCAGTATTGCCTAGCCCTTTTGTTTGTCTGTATGATTTTTAAATAGAACCATAAACCTCCACCTTCATCCATCTCTCCACCTTCATGATACTATGTACCTTAATATCAAGAGACTATCATGGGATTTCTGGGCATGAGGTGGGAATACATACTTGATGGGGACACAGTCCATCACAGAATAGCATACAGTACATACAGACATTGACACACTAAATCATACAGGTGGTAGGAAACTAGAGAACCCAGGGACACAGGAAGGACATGTGAAACATTACTATTTACATATTTAATTTTAGATTGTAACCAAACTGTAAAATATGTTGTAAAATGCTACTGAAATTCACATGAACTTAACAATTCTAATAATTGTAATCTAATAATTTTATGTCCTTAATTAGGACTTTTTCCCTAATTAAGCCTTGCTGCTTCAATCTGAAATGTGCAATATTTATATTGCCTTACTGCAATGTTGGTTTGTAATGTTTACTCCATATTGTGAGCAATAATCATTTAGTAAAATCATTGACATAAGTGTGTTAATAAGGCTGACCAATGACTGATAATTTGTGTTCATTTCCTTCTGTAACACTCTCAAGGCTCTTGGAAAATGAAGACATGGGGGACAAGCTTGACAACTCAAGGTGCATTTTATTTTTAATTTAAAGATTGCTTTTCAGCAGCTTTATTTTACTTTCTTTTGCACACATGTGTACATACACACGGCACTGGGTAGCTCAGCTCTCTCTCTCTAGTTAATGGCTTCTTTCTGAAAGAACACAAAAGATACACATAAGTAAAATGCCAGTAATCAAATAAGTGAAACTCATCACCTGTTACCTGGCATCCTTCATGTGGTGGAACTACTGGAGCGGGGTGTGGTTGGAACAGAGAGTGAAAGGGCATCACAGCAAGTAGTATTGGGAGTGAGGACTGCACATTTGATGGCAAGACACTCCTCAATCGTGCTGTACTTGCTTTCCCACACCGAGAGCTTGTGGCTGATGTACAGCACAGGGCACTCCTCCCCCTCCACCACCTGGGACAAAACGGCCCCCAGCCTTCTGTCTGATGTGTCAGTCTGCAAGACAAAAGGGAGAGAAAAGTCAGGAGAACGCAAAAGTGGCCCCCCCCCCACACCAAATTGCTTTAATCTGGGCAAAAGCCTGTTCACACAGCTCCGTCCACTGGACCGAATCTGGTGCCCCTTTATTAGTGAGGTTAGTCAGCGGGCTGATGATGTCCAAAAAATTAGGTACAAATCTCCTGTAATCACCAGCCAGCCCCAGGAACTGCCTCACCCCCTTTTTTGGTCTTGTGTCTCAGGCAGGCCTCAATCGCTGTAGTCATCAATTTGGGGACACACCTGCCTGTGACCCAAGTGGAAGCCCAGATACCGTAATTCCAACCACCCAATTGCACACTTCCTTGGGTTTGCTGTGAGTCCCGTGTATCTCAAAGATCTCAGGACAGCCCACAGATGTTGTAAATGCCGCTGCCAATCATTACTGGAAATAATGATATCATCCAAATAGGATAGCAGCATATGCACTGTGTGGGCAGAGGATTCTATCCATGAGCCACTGAAACATTGCTGGGGCTCCAAACAACCCAAACAGAAGGGTGACAAATTGGTGTAAACTGAACGGAGTGGAAAAGGCTGTTTTTCATGGGATACTGGGGTCAAGGGAATCTGCCAATATACTTTAGTCAAATCCAGTGTCGAATAAAAGCGAGCCATGCCTCACTGATCAAGCAGTTCATCAGTGCAAGGCATCAGATATGCATCAAATTTAGACACCGCGTTGACCTTTCTAAAATCTACACAGAACCGGACCGACCCCTCAGTTTTGGAAACCAAAACCACTGGCTGCTCAATCACTGTGTGACTCCTCAATTATCCCCATGTTGAGTATAGCCTTGAGTTCATCCCGAAGCACTTTTTTTTGTGTTCGGGGAGCCAATATGGATGGCTGCATACCACCACCCCTGGAGGAGTCACAATGTGATGCTCTATGAGACTAGTGTGACTTGGCAGAGGCAAAAACACATCGAAGAATTCCTCCTGCAAACTGGCAACCTGTGCTCTCTGAGATGGCGAGAGGTGGTCTCCACAGGGGAACAGGGTGAATTTGGCTGCACTTTTTAGACTTACCTCCAGTCCCAGCTCCTCCCTCTCAGGAATCACCATCACCAGAACCACAGGAACCTCCTCTCTCTGTGGTTTCAGGAATTTGAGATGGTAAATCTGAAGTGCATCATCTCTATCCATTCGCCTGACCTCATAGTTGACTCCTCTAACTCGCTGTGTGACCTCAATGGGTCCTTGACCCTTTGTGAGTAATTTAGAGCTCAACATGGGTAGTAAAACAAGCAATTTATCTCCTGGTGAAAATTCACATAGCCGAGCCCCCCATTATACAGCCGGGATTGCTGTTCTTGTGCCTCAAGAAAATTCTCCTGGGTTAACTGACTCAGCATGTGGAGTTTTGCTCTAAGGTCAAGAATGCACTGAATTTAATTTTTACTAGTAGAAGGGCCTTCCTTCCAATTTTCCCTAATGACGTCTAAGAGGAAATGAGGCTTGCGACCATACAATAATTCAAACGGGGAGAATCCGGTGGAGGCTTGCGGAACCTCTCTGCAAATAGGAGGGATTCCAACCACCTGTCCCAATTTCTGGCATCATCGTGAACAGACTTATGAATCATGTTTTTAAGCATTTGATTAAATCGTTTGACCAGCCTGTCTGTTTGCAGGTTGTAAACACTGGTACGACTCAATTTAATCCCCAGTAATTCATACAGTTCACGAAGTGTGGATGACATGAACATTCTGCCTTGATCAGTCATGATATCTTTCAGAATCCGGACTCAGCAGATAATGTGGAAGAGTGTTTCCACAACACCATGTGCAGAAATGTTGCATAGAGGCACTGCTTCTGCGTATAGCATTACATAATCCACTAAGACTAACACAAAGCGATACCCCTATGCAGATCGATCTAATGACCCAATGAGATCCATACCAATTCTTTTGAAGGGGATCTCAATCAATGGTAAAGGGCACAATGGTGCTTTTGGGGTGACCGGTGGATTCACCAGCTGACATTCACGATATGCTGCACACCACCTGCAAACATCGCTGTGAATACCCAGCCAATAGAAATGGGCCAGGAGTTGGTTCAGTATTTTATCTTGACCTAAATGCCCTGCCATGGGATTACAATGAGCTGCACGGAATAAAAGTTCCCTTTCGCTCTTTGGGACCAACAACTAGGTAGTTTCTTCCCCTGTGCGAGTATCCTGAGTCAGTCACTCAATATAACCTATCTTTACTAACAGAAAAGTATGGGAAGGAGAGTGCAACGTGAGACTGGAGGTTTTGACCACCAATTACTCTCACTTGGTCAAAAGCGTGCCTCAGAGTTTCATCTCACAACTGTCCCAACAGGAAAAATGGATATCCCTGCAGAGAGTGGAGGGGTGGAGCCCTCCCCACCCTCTGTGTCCCCTTGATGCGGAGCTGACACAGAAAGCCCTGGGACTGCCTCCCCAGATAACACTGCACTGGAATCCCCCCAAGTTGGCCTACAGCAGGATCCATCCACAAATAAGTGCTTTACTAAGGCTGGAAACCACAGCCAATTGATTCCCAACATCATTGGATGGGCTAACCACCGCCTCCACACTATGTTTTTCACCCCTGAATTGGATAGTGACTTCCCCAAAGCCCTACATTGAATCAGGCTTTGATGAACTGTGGTCTGATTACAGCTGAGTACACCATGGCCTGATGCGTACCCCTTTGAATATTCACTGCTACTCATTACACTCCTGCTCTGTCAGGGGAGGCCCGAGGCGCATCAGGAATGCAGATCAGAATCCCTCCCTCCTTAAGGTGACGCTGATCCTGGAAATGCTCGGCTTTCCCGCTGCACCTGCAGACCTGCCCGGGCTTTGTCCCATTCTTGGTGAGCATGGATGGTTCCACCTGTGGCGAGAGGGGGTTAGTGGCAACATTGGCACAAAGGCACGAGGGGGTGATGGAAAATGGGGAGAAACACGGGTTCGGAGAACCCCCGTTTCTGTGGTGCAGGGGTAGGGGAGGGGCGAGATGGAAGAGAGAGAGAGAGAGAAAGAGTGAGAAGGGGCAGAAGCAACTGCTCCTGGAAACAGCACCAGATGATCTTCTGCCAGTTGGACTGCCTCCTCCAGCAACGCTGTGTGGTGGCACTGAACCCAGGATAAAGTTCCTTCCTGCCGCTGAATGAAGACCTGCTCCAGCACCACGTGGTTGAGGAGGTCTTCGGCATCACACTCCTCTGTCAGCAGCCACTCTCGGCAGGCGTCTTGGAGCTGTTCGGCGAAGGCAAACAGGCAGCCAACCTCAGTAAATGCCAGCACGCAGAAGTGCTGGCGATGTTGATCCAGGGTGCAGCTGACCCGCTGCAAAATAGCCTGCTTCAGGTCCGGATACTCCAGCAAGTTGCAACAATGTCTATTGTTAAAAGCGCTATACAAATAAATTGACTTGACGACAAGTTGGCGGCTGTGAGCTCCTGGGCTGCGAGCTGGGTTTCCCCTGACAGGAGTGGCAATAGGTGGATCACACACTGAGAGGTTGGCCATGTGCATACTTCAGTGACACGATCAAACAGCTCCACAACAGCCTCCAGATCGTCCTGCGGATCCATCTTGAACAGTGGAACATGCGGTTCGGCTGCAGCATCTGCAGGAGCGGCTGCTGGAGTACCTGCTGGCTGAATCAGGCTCCGGATCACCTGCCAGTCTTCTGCCTGGGCATGGACCACAGCCCAGAAGTGCTGCTCCTGCTCTGCGCACAGTGAGATGAGGGCCTGATGTTGGCTTTGGTGGATGTTGACGGGGGTCTGGAGGGTCTCGGCGACTCGCATGGACTCCATGACGGCGTTTCTCCTCAATTTCCTGTGTTTCAGCACCAGTGTAATACTCTCAAGGCTCTTGGGAAATGAGGGCATGGGACACAGGCTTGACAACTCAAGATGCATTTTATTTTTAATTTAAAGATCAGTTTTCAGTGGCTTTATTTCACTCTCTTTTGCATACACTCGCACATACACATGGTGCTGGGTAGCTCAGCTCTCTCTGTCTCTCTAGTTACTGGCTTTTTCTGTAAGAACACAAAAGACACACATAAGTAAAATGCCAGTAATCAAACACAGGTGAAACTCATCACGTGTTACCTGCTGGTTCTACCTGACTCCTTGCCACCCACAGCTGATACTTAATCACACCCACGCTGCCACACCTTTATTTCAAGCAAAGAAAATAAAAAGCATTAGTGATGAGTGACTGGATTAGAGTAAAGGCTTTTAAACCCGGCAGGGCTGTATAAGTGAACAAAATGAAATCCATTGGCCCAGCAAAGGCAAATGCATATATCACGATGTCAGTTCAAATGGCTAGAGATTAGAGCAAGCAGGTAAAAATGACACTCAAGAGTTATTTAAGAGAGATGAGATGAAAAAGATCACAGCTTTGATAAATGGGGCTTGATTGCAGTTCCAAATGCTTGTAGAGCAATCAAGATTGTGAAATGGAAGGGGAAAAAGTTGATGTGCTTTTAAGTATGTGAGAAAAACATGATGAATCGTTATAATGTGTTAACTTAGACCAGACACAGCATGAGTAGAGACAGCACCCTGTTTAAATTCAGAAAAGGTAACTTCTGTATTTAAAGATTAAAGCTCTACACATGGGACACTGCGCACATGGGCACTGAACCCTGCTTCACATAAATAACTGCTCACAAATGGTTGAGTTTGACAGTTGGGTTCACCTATTGCATTTCATGTAATATTTTCATGAGTATAAAACCCATTTTACGACAAAAGCATTGCGGCCGCCACGCATTGGGATGTAGAGCATTCATTTCTGTGTTTTTTTTATACTGTTTAATTAAATATAATGTGAGAATATCTGTAAAGATTTTAAATGTGCATTACCACTGTAGTATATGATCACATAAAGTTTATGTCCTATGCTCTGATGCAGTTAGATCTGACTAGACTGAAATATTGCCCATGTGCTGTTTAGATTATGGACAGACACTGCAGAATAACATGAATATTGTTTGTTGTACAGTTTCTACCTGTAAAACAACAATAACAACAAAAATGCTTATTTTCATTTTAAACTGCTGCCCAGCATGTTACTGGTTACATGTTATTATGTTACATGCTACTACTGTCCAGTGTAAATTGTTACTTTACAGCACACCAGTGCAATCTGAAATTTTAGTCATTATTTAATAATCCTAATTAATTATCTGACAGTTTTAATTATAACTTTAAGGGGTTGACTCACCCTTCCCGGAATCTTTTTTTTTTTTTTTTCACAGACAGGCCACTGTGTTTTGAAAGCATGTGCCCGCTACTCTGTTAGCTCTTTGTGCAGCCAAACGTCTGCAAATTCACTGTTAGTGATCCCTTTGTAACCCATCTCAAACTCAAAAGAATTTTAAATATAGATACTTTGACAAAATATGTTCTGTTTCATGTTACAATTTAAGATCTATGGCCAAGGATGTTGCCAAATTGTTGCAGATTGTTTTTGGAATATCGATAATTTCAAAAATGGTGACTTGCTACTTGGTGAAGAGGATTCTGGGAATTGTGAGCCAGCCCCTTTAATATTCCAGGAATAAAATTTACTTGTAATGGTTGGTGTCACGAACGCAGGCGAGAGTAGGATGAATTGCAGAAAAAGGAGTTTATTGATGCAGGCTGGCAGACAAATCCAAATCGACAAGCAACAATCGTAAACAGTGAGCGAGCAATGGTCATGCGATGAACAAACAGAGTGTAGTAGGCAAAGTCAAAAAGCGAATGTCAAAAACTAAGTGTAAGTCGAAAATCCAATAAAGCTAAGCAGAGTATAAAGGCTTGGTATGAACAGACTAGTGAA
>JAOTRR010000028.1:6814279-6833070 GCA_028570945.1 Gogo arcuatus | reverse complement strand
TAATAATAATAATAATAATAATAATAATAATAATAATAATAATAATAATGTAGTGGAGTTACACATGAAGTGGAGTTACTGTTACCAGCCCAAAGTGGATTATTTTCCAATAACAGTACATCCCAAAATGTTTTACTCCTCTTATACCTCCTGTAATTTGCCGATGACTATGATTTTTAATTACCTGAATTATGACACATCACTCTTTTTTAACCCTTTTAGTTCTATTTAAAAGTTATAGAACATCCACGAGACAAGTTAAATGTAACTTGCTGTGTTACTGAGAAACCAGAAAGTGTAACAGCTTTTGTTCTGAAGACTTTCCCATGGTGGAAAACTTGCAGACCATTAAAAACCACTGACACTTGTCAACCTATTATTAACCTTAGATTAAGATAACACTTAATGTTAAGATTATTCTTCTTAATCTTATATACTTAATCTTAAGAGCCTTAAGATTATCTGGAATGACCATCATAATGTCAACCATAATGTCCATAGTGTCCGTCAGTGAGTAAATTTATGTAAACCTATCCTTAGTGTGATTGTTCAAGCAATCAATTATCTGTCAGAACACTTTTTTGTCCCTCTTCTTCTCCCACAGTGTTCGAGATATTGACCCCAAACAAATTTCAACTCGTTCGGCGTGTGTGTGAATAGTATGCTTGTATACAGCTTTTGGAAAGACACTCTCATTCTCTCGTTTTCCTGTTGTTGTTGGGTTTTTTTCCCCATTGAAATGAATGAAGTATTTTTGGCCCCATAGAAATACATGGAGTTTTGGAATCAAAGTCATCCTGCTCAGGCATGCTTCATCAGAGAGCCACCAACCTTCATTTCATAGCTCAGAACAACTCACACAACACATATGTACATCTGTCCTTTATGAGTTGCACTCATCACACTCGCATTTTCTTGCAGAAATGCATTTCTAGTTTAAACTACAGACACAATAACTGTCATGGCCATGCTGTTATAGAAAATTAATCAACACCTGTAGATTTGAGAATTCAACAGCGCTGTAATATAAGGCCTTACTACTGCTTTTAGTCAGTAGGTGTTCTTGTTAGTGAAGAATTCTGAAACCTTGTTCGAGAAACACAATTAGCTAAAAAACATGTTCAGTGATACACAAGTCAGTGGCAGATGAAGATTGTATTGTATAGCATGAGCAGGTCAGTAATTAAACGAATACTTTATCTCAGCATATAAAGGTCCTTGACTCCCCCCAATTGCTTCTAGAACGAGTCATAGTGGTATGACAAGGAGTTATGTAATATTGCCAATTAGTAACTTCAGAGTGACAGTTAATTAGAGAGGTTAAGTGACGGTTCAGCAGTCTTAACACACTCTATCGAACTGAAAATCACATTCTTCAAAACTTTTGGCCCAGCCTTTTTAAAATGTCATTATATAACATAGGGAGGTCTAGAAGCTTACGACTAATTTGTCAACTCTCATTAATTAGTGAGCTTAGATGGTCAAGTATGTCTATATGGGTCATTACTCTTCCCTAGATAATCCCAGTAATCCCAGGATTACAGTTCCTTGTGTTATTCTATCCTATCACAGTGGTTACCATCACTTAACACATTCACAACGCATGTGACTGCCACTTGTATTAAGTCACACTCAGTTTGCCCATGTTGCCATTCCTAGTTTTTCTGCACTCATTAGTACACAGATAAACATCCTCATAAGTGAATCTTGTTTTTTTCTCTCAAAATTTCTGTTTTTCCTGCTTTTCACACTTATGTTTTTATACTGTAGCACTGATACATACAGCTGTTTATCTCTTTAAAAAGGATTCTTCAGAGATCTTAGCTTCTTAAAATGGTTATACATGGAACAGTCTCTGATCAGGAAACTATATAGGGTTCTACAGAGAACTGAAGAAATTTAACCTGTCTGTCTGTCTGTCTGTCTGTCTGTCTGTCTATACACTTATTAAAAAAGGTTCCTCAAAGTTTCTTTGGATAGCTAACAGAACAGATCTATCTATCTATGCTGTGCAGCCTTTTTTCTTTAAAACAAAGGTTCTTTGTACAGGTAAAGATCTTTGGCTTTCTGTATTCTTAGACACAAATGGGTTCTTCAAGAGCGTTTTATAGTAAGTATTCATTCAATCAAGGGTTGTTAGCTTCCTAAAAGGGTTCAATTTGGAACATTTTCTGATAGAGAAACAGTCTGGCATAGGGTTTTACGTAGAACCTTTAAGGATTTCCCCAGAGGGACAACTGAAGAAACCCTGGTTCTAAAATATAAGGGGGTTCTACTTGGAACCCTCTCTGATATGAAATTATTTCGAATCTTTAAGGATTCCACCAGTGGGTCAAACCTTTAACCCTATATGGTTCTAGAGCTCAGTCTTAGAATTGGTCTTTCTAAAGGTTCTTTCTATAATTAAGAATTATTAACTTCTTAAAAGGGTTTCTGAGAGAGAATTAATTTGGTGTGGGTTTGTACGTAGAAGGGATCACCCAGAGGATAACTGTAGAACACTCAAGGGTTATAAAATATAGAGGGGACAAACGTTTTTTTTTTCTTCTGCGAGTCAGATCTTTTCTGGTGCTTGTCCTCGCTCTCCTCTTGGTTCTTGATGTTGGCATGTCGCTGGGTCAGAATGACACCGAACCCATGGTCCTGGAGAGGAAATGCCTAGTGGTGTGCAACTCGAACCTGTCATCGGACGGCGGTCTGACATCAGCACATGGCATCTCAGTGCGCTCGGGGAGTGCCACGGTAGCATTCTCGGCCATCAGGGGCACCAATCATGAGCTGTCTGACATGAGCACACTTCCACCACCATCTACTTTGACCATGTCTGTAACTTATTCATTGCTTATGGATTGTGGGAGTTACTATACACTACACCTGCAATGCTAAATAATTTACAGCATTTGGACTGCACAGATATACAATGGAGGTGTTAACAAAGCATAGTGGATCTGTTTACGTATCTTTATTTTTAAGCGATGAGGTTTTGGAAAGCTTAATAAGATGAGTCTGTCTGTCTGTCTGTCTGTCTGTCTCTCTGTCTCTCTCTCTCTCTCTCTCTCCTCTGCTGTCTGTCTACACACTTTCCTTATGGGTTCTCAGGATGGTTAACAGTTCTAGCTTTCCAAAGACAATCTACTACTTGGAGTCATTTCTGAAAGGAAAACCCATGTTGCAGAAGAACTCTTAGGGGTTTTCACAGTGGCATAAATACTTTTATGGTTCTAGTACTAGATGGAACCAATATTTCTAGGAATGGATCTGTTTCTCTACCACTGTCCAAATTTTATTCTTAATTCCTGCCTATTCTGATTCCAAGTCAACTAAAGTTGCATGTTATAAATACTTGAAAGATGAACATAAATAAAGAGAATGAGAAAGAGCTGAGGAGTGGCTCCATCAGTAAAAACTGAAAACCATGTTCCCTTCCACTGGATGGAGCTAAAGCACCTTTAATTGTCTGGTCCTTAAAATAAAGAAGCATGTGAACATTCTTGTCATTTTACCCAACATGATTTCGTCCTTGTTTTGTGCTCTAATTAATTTGCACTATATCAATCTGACCACCTTTGTTCTGGCTCTTTATTCTCAGTTTTTCTTTCAGCTCTTTTGCCAGCAGATTTCTCGATTGTGTTATATTTTATTCACTGGTAGAGTCAGAAGAAGAAGAAGAAGAAGAAGAAGAAGATTTATTTATTCATTAATTCAGGTGACTGGGTGATTTCATGCCGAGGACGTCCATGGAAATCCAGCGTCCAGGCACCGTGTGTGTGTGTGTGTGTGTGTGTGTGTGTGTGAGTGAGTGAGTGAGTGAATAATCCTGAAACTGGGCGGGAATTGTCCTTATAAAGGAATGAAGGGGAGGACGACTTCTCTCCATTCTGCTCTCTGCCTCAGAAGGACGCAGATGTCCCAGACAGCGATGGATTTACCAGGTAAAAAAAAGGATGAACTTAAGGACTATAAGAGGAGAGAATATACAACAAAGGAAAGCTTTTTTGTGGATGTAAATGAGCAGGAGAATTTGCATATAATGATATTGTATTGACTTCATATGTTGGATTTAAGTCTATAATTATAATGTTATGTATAGTGCAGTCAAAAGGGATAAAGTTTAAAGTTTTTGGTCTGTGATGGAGGCAAATGATGGTCAAGTGAACCTGTGAGGTAAAATGTCAAAATGAGTAAAATTTTTAAAAAGTTGCTTGAACGACATTTTAATTCATAAATTAAAGCTGTATTGCAAAGTTTCTGAGAACAGAACTGTATGAAATTTTGATTTATATAAACAGGGATAGTGCTTTGTAGAGATTTGGTCTTTTTAAACTTAATCTGTACTGCCCTTTTCTTTTTTTCCTCCAGAATATATCAAACAAGTCCTCTGAAGATCTCAATACCAGCCAAGAAGAAGGAGGGAAAAGGCGAGCATCAGTTAGAGTTAGAGAAAGAAAGAAAGAAAGAAAGAAAGACAAACAAAAGAGAGAGATCAAAGGAGGCGATTAGCGCCATAAGAATTCCTCAAAGGAGTCGGATTTAACAGATTTGTAATCTTGCCTCTGTGATTATGATGGGACGCTACGTCGCACAGATGTTGGTACTTGTCCTTGCTGTCCTCCTGGTGTTTGGTGTTGGCGTGTCGCTGGGTCAGAACGACACCGAACCTGTGGTCCTCGAGGGGAAATGCTTGGTGGTGTGCGACTCGAACCCGTCGTCGGACGGTGGTGTGACGTCAGCGCTTGGCATCTCGGTGCGCTCGGGGAGTGCCAGGGTAGCATTCTCGGCCATCAGGGGCACCAATCATGAGCCGTCAGACATGAGCAACACCTCCACCACCATCTACTTTGACCAGGTCTATAACTTATTCATTGCTTATGGATTGTGGGAGTTACTATACATTACACCTGCAATGCTAAATAACTTGCAGGGTTCTGAATGCAGAGACATACAATGTTGGTATTAACAAAGCATATTGGTTCTTTTTATTTTTAAGTGATGAGGTTTCATTGTGTTTAATAAGATAAGATTTAGTATTGAATTAACACCTACACGGTTCAGGTTCTGTAGTGCTGTAACGTTAAACTTGGCACCTATAGTGTGGAATTAAATTATTCCAATGTTAGGAAGACTCAGCTTTCAGATGGTAGTCATCACTGGTAAATTGTAGATTCACTATTTATTTTGAAATAACACCTATTTTGCTACATTAAACCCATTTGCATAAATGAATAAATATGATAATATTAAATTAGCACTAATAATAAATGAACATGGATAGGCTTAAATTGCACCCGAGTTGGACTGTGTGTTACTGTGATTTTGGATTTTGGCATACAGTTCTGTTCTTGTTGCCATTTATCTGCTTTTATTATTGATAAAGGTTGAAAAATCTTAATACTAAAAATAAATCCACTCACGGTACACTTACTTACAGATAATACACAGCACAATCCTGCTCGTACAATGTTGAATGTCCTATCCTAATCAATTTAACTTGTACATTGCTGTTTAAACTCTTGTGTTAAATGAATACATATAATATTTAATTTCATTGCCAGAATTAATGCTTGTTATCTCTGATGACTTTTGGATGTAGAGTATACACGCAAGGTGAGCACAATACGGCCAAAAATAGCATACTGTAAACCTTTTTTTGCTCCACTTTGAAATCATGTTGTGGTTACTGACTTGATCAAACGTCTTTAAAAAAAAATCACCTACACTGCTGGATTAATCATTATTCTTAAATTTGTTTACAGTTAATTAAATGTTGCAAAAGTTAACACATCAGGTATTAATTTAACACTTTCTTTGTTCTTACTGCTGTATTTTCATATTTCCTTGTGGCACACTGTTGAGGGCAAATTAACACTATTGTACTGCGATGTTGATCTTTAAGAAAAATTTCATTTTTGTCTGCTCTTGTTCAAGATCATCAAGCCAAGGCAATATTATCAGAAAAATCACATATATTTTGATATGATTACATCAGCAATATGGAATCATGTATGAAAAACAGGTGAAGCTCCATTTCACCATGTTATTATGTCCTGTTAATTCACAAATTGCACATGTGAATTTAAGTCAACACGTGAGATCATGTAAATAATATGTGATCATATGTGAAAAATAAAACCACATGCCTTGCATGTGAAAAATGGACAAGTGAAAATAAAATAATCATGTACTGTATATGAAAAATTACTATGTGAAAAGCAATTAATCAAATCACACGTGAAAAGTAAAACAACATAGTATACTACATGTGAAAGAAAAAAACACGTATAAAAAGAATTCTTTTTTTAATCTGAGGAACGTATAAAATATGACGAAGTTTGTGTGGCTATTCTGTAAAGGTGTAGAAAGAGATTTTAAAAAAAAATACTGAGCAGTATTGTAGCCAGTTATTGTATATCTATAAGCATGATATGGAAGTCGTTCAGATAAAACTAGGCAATAAGTGAAGATTCAAATTGTCTAAGAGATTAAAATGTCTGTTATGCTGCTTCTGTCAGGTTTTAGTGAATATCGGCAACCATTTTGATTTGAAGGCCAGCGTGTTCACAGCACCGCGGAGGGGAATTTACAGTTTCAGCTTCCATGTGGTGAAAGTCTACAACAGACAAACCATCCAGGTGAGAATATTAAAGAGAGTATTGATGGTGTAAGGTGTTAAAGATCATTTGATGATGAATAATTGTAATGGTCACTTCACTTCACTTCACTTTGCTATGTGTTAGAGAGCAACATGCACGGAAATAGCAATGAAATGAACCTATAAAGGAAAAGTATGTGTGGAAAAATGCAACCTACAGAACTAAAATCTTGCTTTTAAAAGAAGTACTAATTAACCTGGTTTGATTTGTATGCCTGGTGTGAATAATAAGCGAGCTTGGAAAGGATTTGATATATTTAATCCATGTGGGAAAGCAGATTTAGATTTTTTTGTTTTGTTTCTTTGTTTCTTTGTTTGTTTTGTTTTTAAGAAGATTTTTTGATGGATTTTTACTTTTAATGTTTATTCAGAACTGAATCACCACGGAGTATGCATCTGTGTCTTATACAAGAAAACCCTATGCTGAATTAAATCTTAGTGTGTAATTCTATCTTATAGAGTTAATTCATGTCCATCTGAATTTGTAGAATATTATAAGTGTTCATTTTTGCTTTGTAGCAAATTAAAATGTGTGAGTTAAGTTATTAAGGGCAGTAGAGATTGTTTACAGCCCCAATGTCTATTTGTGGAGATATGAGGTTTCTGTAAAACATCAACAGTATTTTTTTCTCCCTTTTTTTCACCCCAGGGGCCCTTTAGCACTGTGGTACACAATATGTGCAGGTTTCTCTGCTACTTAGGGTTTAACTTGCCTTTAATGGGGTTTATATACAGACAAATTAAAGGAAAAAAAACAACACGAAATGTTGTAATAAGGTTTTGGACCACTATGAGCCTCTAGAACTTCTTTATAAGTGTCTTGAACTGTCCTAAAGGGGTGGATCATCCCTATAACATCAAATATTTATGTGATTTGTATTATAGATTTAATTCTGACCACCTAGATTTCTTTAAAATATAGCTTTCTTGATGCATTATGTATTTAGTTCCAGCTTTAGACTTTCATTCCTGCAGGTCTAAAACATATAAATGTTTTTAGATAAATATTCAGCAACATTTCACATTTGTACATTAATATTTGAGATCAGTGCATCTACATAACGATTTTTTGTGTTCAGGTGAACCTGATGCACAATGAATACCCCATCATATCTGCATTTGCCGGAGACCAGGACGTCACAAGGGAGGCGGCGAGTAATGGAGTGTTACTGATGGTGGAGAGGGAGGACCGGGTTTATCTCAAACTGGAGCGAGGGAATCTCATGGGCGGATGGAAATATTCCACCTTCTCTGGATTTTTAGTTTTTCCTCTCTAAGTACTCTAAACAACTACTGACTCTTTTTTTCAAAAGAGCTGGGAGGTATTCATAATATGCTGAATATGGACCCTGGAGTTGGTGTATTAATCTTATATAACCAGAGCAAGAGGAACCCGTTTGGATTTTATTGTTGGGGGGGGGGGATATATCTTTCACCTAAGAACGAAAGTGGACAACTATATAAAAGAGAAGATGAAGAACTGGGATCCCGGACTGCGTATATTTATATTGACCAATGCTTTTTGTTGTGTTTGTAGAGCCTTAAAGATCGATGTGAGGTTGATTGTGGAGCTGCGGACCTTCCCGATTCAAACAACGCGTTACTAAAGCAAATTTGTTTTTGCACGAATGGAAGATCTTGTTTGTCTGTGGTGTTCATGGTGTTTCCTTTGGACGTTGAACATATTCAACATTATGCCACACATAGGCTGCCTAATATACAGTGATTATTAAAAGAGAAAAATATATATAATATATTCAGCCAATGGAGACAGTTTAAAAACTGAAGGTCTATCTGAATTTATACAGTACATATTATTCACATGGTGTGTTCTACATTCCAGATCTGCGTTAACTTTAACTGATTTGCTGTTCCGTGATCCTGCTCACAAATGTGCATTGTGGAAAAAAATCCCTATATGATGTCCCGCCTAATAAAATATTGTATTGTATGTGTATTTATTCAGTCTTTTTTAATTATTAACGACACACTGAGCCAAAAAAAATGAATGCCCATCCATCATGGTAAGACATATAATCAGGATGATGATACACTGATTAGAAGTTATTGATTAGCTATTGGATGTCATATTTTAGCACATTTTCCGACACATTTGATCTCCTATAGGGGAATGCAAGCCAGAATAACACATTACATGTACTTAACTGTGACCATCTAAAGATGTGATGTAGCTCTGATATAAAGGAAAGTGGATGCTACCAACACCACTTGCATATATATGCTAAGATTTAAAGCCACACTGAATTCATTAATGTTTTTAATTGGCTAAGTCTTCTTAGACCAAATACATATGGGCTCATTTTGTTATTTCATGTCAGAACCTTGGCACTGAGGTGCTAAAATATGTTAATTACTAGATTATTGGATGTTAACTGTTACGTTTTTTCTGTGTGATAGGACACTTCAGTTTGCCATCTAGTGTTAGAATGCCAACAAGGGCTGAGATACATAAAATAAAAATGGTTCTGTGGCTAGGCTTACTGCATGCTGAAGCTAGCTGAAGCTCTTTTAAGGCAGCTAACACACAGTAGCTATACATAACTTTAGCCAAACCTTGATTGTTCTGGTATATTTTGACAGGTTTGGCTAATGTAATATTAATTACCGGGAATATGCATATTGAGGTCAAATCCAAGTGAGTTAGTTCTAAAATAATTTACTAGCTGGCTATTTTTTCCCCCTAACATTACCTACAGTATGTAATATTTCTAGCTAGCTAGCTAGCTAATGTTACTTACAGCTAGCAACATACCTAAACTATGGAAAATTGAGTAACTTTTGTCTTCGGGATCATCAAATTGATTTTTATATCTTTGTGCAGACCAAATGTTCTAACAGGGATAGGAATATCTGACACTTTTGAGCATGTGGGAACATCTGGCTGGTCTCCATTAGGAAAATAGTTGTTGTTGTTGTTGTTTTTTTTAACTAACCTGAAACTTTGATCATTAGGCTTAGCATTAATTAGCTGCATTAATTAGCTACATTGGTAATCATATATTAATAGCTGTCAGTGGATGGTGCTCTGTAGGTTAGTAAGATAAACGTGTGTGTGTGTGTTTGTGTGTGCGCGCGCGCGCGCGCGTACACTTGACGTAATCATAGGAGGTCTGCGGCACAGAGAGAAAACACTTGTGTGAACAGCCAAAATGCTATCATTAGATATTAGACTGAAAAAGATGTGTGTTGTTCTGCCAAGTTTTGGGGGAAAAAGACAATCAGCAAGGAGCGAGAATGTAAGTGAGTGAGAGCCGAAAATGGGGCACACCTTTATCAGCACTTCATTTTTAAACAAGATCATCTCAATTCCAAGTGTTGTTTAAAACGTGTTGTGCAGCAATGGCTTTGAAATCCATTTAAAAAAGCTTTAAAATTTAAAAATATTGTTCTATTGTAAGAGTAATGTTTTCTTATTTTCTACATTTACCATGAACCTTTCAGCTCTGTTTTTCCACCACATTTTTTTTCTGTGGCTGAATATCAAATGGCATGCACTAAAAAGGGTGTACTGGGCAATTATGTTATACCCATGTAATGTAATCTCCCACTCAGTGTTGGTATCCATTTTAAACACCTTATTACTATTTGCCTCTTTGTTAAATCTAATTGATGACCTCTGGTGTGGAGATTGTCTACAACGTGACTCTGGCCACATCTACAACATCTTAAAAAGCAAATTTATTCTTTAGTCAATCACATTTAAAAATATTTAACTCAATGTACATTGGCTAATAAAATAATAGTATTATTATGTTAAACTATTTGATGCTGGCAAAGTATTCCCATGCACAGATTATCAGTATTGATTTATCAAATGATTTATTTATTAAATTTACAAGAGTTCAATTTTGCATGTTAAAATGGCTGATGTCTTTAAATAGTTTGCTTAAAGTGAAGATACATATGCACTTTCATAAACATAGCCCCAATAAGTAGACAATTTATTAGTTTATTCAGTTTAAAGGATTAATACAAAAACAGTACAATATTATATAAAGGAGTCTTCCAATGAATTAAATATACTGGGTACATATTTATTCATCATTCATCATCTGTCTTTAGTAAACACTTTTTCCTGGTCAAGGTTGTGGTAGATACAGAACTTATCCCAGGATACACACTCATTCACACCTAGGGGTAAATTATTGTTTGAGTAAATTTGAGTACCAAATCCACCCAGGTACATGAGCTCAGGATGGAACCAGGGAACTTGGCGTCGTGAGGATGCCACGCTACCCATATAATCTAAAATAATTTCTGGATTTGAACCTGATAACTATAACTATCAGAAAATTCTGCATATAAGCTTCAGATTACGGTCAGAAATTTTTCTTCTTCCCAATAAGGACATTTGGAGGACGTTCTGATAGGGAGACTGATATAATTTAAAACTTAAGAATTTAAGAGATGATTGAAAACTCATGATTGAAATGTGACACTGACACGATTAACGTTCTTGTTGTTGTTACGGTAACATTAGCTGTCAATGCATCTTGTTGCATGTACCTATATTTGGTTCAGATTACCTGTAACATATATTCAGATAAAGATTAAATGAGGCAAATACGAACATTTTATTTTGAATATGCAGTGGGAATATTTTCATTCAGACACAGATCAAGAAAAAGAACAAATTACAAAGAAATCACTGCTTTACATTTGTCAAGTATTAAATGTAGATAAGGGGTTAAGTTAAAAATGATCCACACTTTCAGCGGCATTGTTTGTGCTATAAAACAGCACTGTGTTAGAAAAGAAGTTATACACTCTCCACTAAAAACTCTGAACCATAAAACCCACATAGGTGCCATAAATCTATGTTCTCAGTGACACTTTTATGAGTGCGCAGATGGCTGAATACTGTGTGTTTTTAATTATGAAAAAGTAGCAACATCCAAGAAACACATCCCGCATTAATGTGGTTTTTCTCACTCTCCTGAAAAACAATACTCTTGTTAAACTCCCATCGCGGGCTAATTTGAGCGGGCGGGTTTTTCTCTCAGCAGGATCATCCACCTCCCTGTGACTTCACAGCGTGACGTGCTGTAATGCTTCACGAATTTGCGGCTGAAATTGCATATTAATGGCACGTGTGGGGTTTTAACGCCAGGTTTTTCAGGGTTCCAGCACTGGTGTCAGTTGCGGTTAGTCATTAATCTGTGCACGCCTCCCTGATGAGAGCTGCAGCTGTAATTCTGACTCATCCAGGCTTGAACAAAGATCCTCACACACACAAAAATACATGCACACAGACACGTTGCACAAGCACTGGGGCAGACAGCTAATAGGTTTAAAGTGAACAGAAATTAATTTTCACCAGAGCTAGCAATTACACAGTCTAACATAGTCGGCTAATAAACAGTTCAGTCATGATTTTTTCTTTTGCTCGAGGCAGTATCATAGCAATATGTTTATGACGATATTAAAAACCCTTTAATAATGAATGCAGGCTGGAGGAATTGTTGAGTATCATTGATTTTACACCACAAAACTTTGGCAGCACTGCATGCATTTCTTTCTATATGTTTACTAGAATAAATAAAAATGAGTATCATATTTTCTAGAATATAAGACAATATTTAGCCCTATAATAGGTGTTGTAACGTATACAGGTACTATATGTGAACATTTAACCTTAATTGTAATATGGTGTTTTTATAGAAATTGTCCTGCTCCGGCAGTTATAGTTGTTTGTATGTACCTGACTTTTAGCTTTGCAACAAAACTACGGAGCAATCAAGTATAATTACTCTCTTACTAAACCATGTATTTTCAAGTATCTGTACTTGTTTGTCTTTCACTTTTTGATTTTTACTATTTCAGAAGACAATCCCAACTTTATGCATTTCCCAACATTCCATCACTATATTTCTTTTTGATCACCTTTTTTGTTGTATCATAAGATCATCTTATAGCTTCAGACTTTATCCCAAAATTCACAAATTTAATATGTAACAGATCTAACAACCAGAATATCACCTAACAGGCCTACTTATCTAGCTGTTTATGTTTTTCTTTTTATCTAGGCACTTTGTATTGTGGCAGCTAGCTAATTTGTATCATGAGTTATTTTAATGCTAGATAAATTTTGAAAGATTAGAGATGTAGCTCTTAGTTAGCTTTGGCTAATGATTTCTCAAGTTGATAGGTTCCTTGGCCTGTGTCAAAAAGTTCTCTAATTTATCATCAGTAAATAAAAATGTAATAAAAGTGTAATTTGATACAGATGACTTTGTCTTTTATGATTCTTTCACACTTTAAAGGTGATTTCCATGACTGGGGTGCCATTTGGGTCCGACTGATATTAAATATCTAAATACAGAACACAGACTCAGGAGTAGAGTGAACACAGGAGAATTTATTGTTAATTTTCAGAGAGGGAAGAGGGGTGAGGATTTTTGGATGGTGAAAGCAGAGGAGTGAGGAAGCTTGTCCAGGGATCAAACCTGGGTCACAGCAGTGAGAGCACAGATTCTTTACCACTGAGCTGGCAGGAAGTGAAGGCAGGTGGAGGGAGGCAGTGCAGGTTTGCAGGCAAAGGAATGAGCATGGATAGAGATGAACAGTAGACAGGGAGGTGTGCGGAAATGTAGGCGGCATGCAATGCTCCTGTTTACATGGAGAGGCAGGGTAAGTGAACAGACACAGGAAATAAAAACACAAGAGCATAAAATCATAATGCACAATTCTAAGTGACCAAGCAATGTGATCTACCACACTGGCTGAAGCAACGATCTGGTGATGAGTGGATGAAAAGCCAGGGTATTTATGCTGCAGGTTAGATGAGGTTCAGGTGTGCTATAATCAGGAAGCCTGAGAGAACAAAAGGAGCACTATGCCCACTGTGCCAACACACACACACACACACACACACACTCAAATAAACAAACAGAGAGAGAAACAGGGGAGCAGGAGGAACACAGGAAAAAGAGAAATGGAAAAAAAACCCCACCAGGAATAAATGGAAGGCATGGCTGATAAGGGGCTGACAGACACCAGTTTGAGCTGGGAGACATGGAAGGTGGGGTCGATTTACATGGACCTGGGTAGTTTCTGCTTGAACATGGAGGGGTTAATGATGCACTCAATCTCAAATGACTCTATATAACAAGGGGTGAGTTTCTTGGATTCTGTCTTGAGGGGAATGTCTCTAGAAGAGAGCCAGACCTTCTGGCCTGGCTGAGAGTTGGGCACAGGTGTGCAGTGGCAGTCGGTGATACGCTGGTTGCGGTCAGTAGATCAGAGAAGGGTCAAGCGAGCATCCCTGCAGAACTTGCGCCATTAGTGGAGGTGGGCCTGGACTAATGGTACAGTGATGTCATCTTGAGCAGGAACCAACGGGGGTTGTTAGCCTAGGGAGCATTCAAAGGGTGATATACTGGCACTGGTCAGGGTGTTGTGGGTATATATGACATAAGGGATTTGTGTCCTCCAGGAAGCTGAATTTTGATCCACTGGGGAACCTGGGAACAGACTGAGTCAGGCAAAAAGAGACAATTGGTGGGCCATCACCTGGGTCAGGTTGTGTCTGTTGGGCCTCCATAACCACAGCCTTGATCTCCCAGGTAACCACAGCCATGACACAGGACGGTAGAAGCATGGTGTCAAGACTGGAAGGTGCCTCCTCAGAGATGTACTGGTGAGAGAGAGCACATCTGGCTTCACATTCTTTGAACCAGGGCAGTAGGTGAGGGTGAACTTGAAGCACCCAAAGAACAATGCCCATTGGGTTTGACGGGAGTTAAGTCATTTAGTTGTCTGTATGTATGCCAGGTTTTTGTGGTCTGTCCAGACAATGAAAGGCTGCTCTGCTCCCTCAAATCAGTGTCTCCACTCAAGTTTCACTACAAGCAGTTCCCTGTTCCCGACATCATAGTTGTGAGGATAAAAAGTGAGAGAAGTAGGTGCAGGGATGGAGCTTTTGGTCTGTGACAGATCACTGGGAGAGGACTGCCCCGACCCCTGGGTCAGAGGCATCCACCTCCACAATGAACTGGTGAGCAGGGTCAGGTTGAACCAGGGTAAGAGAGGAGGTGAAACATCTCCTGAGTTTGGCAAAGGCAAGGTCTGCCTTATGGGTCCAGAAGAATGAGGTTGAAGGAGAGGTGAGCTTAGTGAGGGGCACTGCCACCTAGCTGTAGTTCCTGATGAAGCAACAGTAAAAGTTGGCAAAGCCCAATAATTGCTGGAGCTGTTTTAACGTTGGGGTTTAGGCCACTCTGCCACCACCTCAATCTTTTCTGAAGCCATCCTCACTTTCTCAATCTCAATAATGTACCCCATGAAACTTACATGTAACATGGAATTCACATTTTTCAGCCTTCACAAACAGTTTGTTTTCCAGGAGCCTTTGGAATACCTGCCGAACATGGAGGGTGTGTTCTTGGAGGTTACAGGAGAATATCAGAATGTCATCCAGATAAATGAAGATAAAGTGGTTGAGAAAATCCATAAAGACATCTTTTACCGGGGCCTGGAATAGTGCTGGGGCATTGGTCAAGCCAAAAGACATTACCAGGTATTCAAAGTGACAGAAGGGGGCATTGAAGGCAGTCTTCCATTCTTCTGCCTCCTGTATCCTGACCAGGTGATAGGCATATTGTAAGTCTACTTTAGTGAAAATGGTGGCCCCATGGGTGGATTCAAAAGCTGAATTAATCAGGGGCAGAGGGTACTTGTTCTTGATAGTAATTTTATTCAGTCCCCAGTAATTGATGTAAGGGCATAGTGAACCATCTTTCATAGCAACAAAAAAGAAATCAGCATCAACAGGGGAAGAAGAGGGTCGAATTATGCCAACAGCTAGGGAGTCATTAATGTATGCCTCCATGGCTTCTCTCTCTGAACAGGACAGGTTGTACAGCCAACTGGTGGATATTGACGTTCTGGGGAGTAGACTGAGAGGAGATAAGGTGAATATGCAACTGTTCATGATGGGTTCTGGAGAGGAGAAGAAGCAGGGGTTCCATGTAGTGTGTGACACAGGTCAGAAGCCTCCCATCCAGCGCATTGTTATCCAGAGGGGTTTCCAACAGTTCGCAGGAAATACTAGCTTGGAGGGCAAAGTACTAATGTAAAAAGTTCCACTCAGCACCAGAATTCACTAAAACTGACAGCAGCAGAGACTGCTGGTGTATGCACAAGGTAGCTTGAAACTGCATTCTGGGTTGGGGGCAAAAGCGAAAGTACTTTGGTTCACCTGAAACCCCTCTGTTATGCCTCCTCTTTTGGCTGAAGTGGACAGGTGGCAAGGAAATGGCCAGTCTGACTGCAATATAAACACTCACATGCTCTTATCCTCCAGAGACATTTGGTGGGAGACAGGTGGGAGACAGGCGGGCCTGTCCCAACTGCATGGGTTCCTCTGCCAGAAAAGTTGGATCGGCAGGGCTGGGAGTTACTCAGGGAGCTGAAGATATAGATGGGCTTGTTTGGGAGAGAGATGGTGAAGAGAGTTGAGAGGTGGTCAAAGGTGGAGCATAACCAGTCTTTGCCCTGTGGCACTCCTGGAGGCAGTTCATCTAGCCCAGCGGCCAGGGACATCAGAGTATCCAAGGTGTCAGGATTGTCTTTTGCTGCCACCTTGTCCTTCAATTGATCACTCAGTCTGTTAAGGAATACTCCCTGGAGTGACTCATCATTCCACCCAGTCAGCAGCCATAATCCTGAACTCCACTGAATACTCTGGGACAATGCAGTGGCCCTGGTGGAGAACAAAAAGGTGTTTGGTGACATTTGTTCCCTGAACTGGATGATTGAAAACTTTTCTCATTTCTGTGATGAAGCTGGCAAGAGAGGAACAAATTGTGGGTTGATTTTCCCACACAGCTGTAGCCCATGCTAGTGCATTCCCTCTTAGAAACCCCATGATGTAAGTTATTTTTAAATTATTTGTGGAGTAAGTCGATGGCTGCTGCTCAAACACCAAAGAGCACTGAAGCAGAAAGCCCCTGCACTTTCTCAGATCTCCAAAGTAGCTCCAGCTCAGGTACATGAGGATCTCTAGGCAGGGGTGCTGGTGAAGTATGAAGAGGCTGGCTGGGCTGGCTTGGCTGGCTAGACTGGATTCCAAGTGCAATGCATGGAGACATGGTCCACCTGGTTACCAACTTGTAAAATATGAGCAGATAGGAGACTCTCTATAACTTCTTTGTTATGATGAACAGGTGGCCCCAAATGCAGAACACAGGAGAATTTATTGTTTATTTTCAGAAAGGGAAGAGGATGCTTGGATGGTGAAAGTGAAGTGAGGAAGCTTGGCTGGAGATCAAACCCAGGTCCTAGTGGTGAAAGCACAGCATCTTTACCACTGAGCCAGTGGGGAGTGTAGGCAGGGAGTGAGCGAGGCAGAGCAGGTTTGCAGGCAAGGGAGTGAGCATGGCTGGAAATGAATGGCAGACAGAGATGAGCAGAAATGCAGGTGGCATGCAATGCTCCTATTGACATGGAGATACAGGATAAGTGAACAGACATGGGAAATAACAACATGAGAACATAAACTCAGAATGCACAATTCTAAGTGGCCAAGTATTGTGATCTACCACACTGGCTGAAGCAACGATCTGGTGATGAGTGGATGAAAAACCGGGGTATTTATGCTGCAGGTTAGATGAAGTTCTGTTGTGCTGCAATCAGGAAGCCTGGGAGAACATATACATACACAAACACAAACAAACAGAGAGAAAGAGAGAGACAGACAGGGGAGCAGGAGAAACGGGGGAAAGGGAAATGGTAAAAACACAAGGAATAAATGGAAGGCACAGCGGAGCTCGTGACAATACCATACACTTTATTAAGAACACTTGTATACCTGGGCATTCATGCAATTATCCAATCAGTCAATTATGTGGCAGCAGTGCATACATAAAATCAGGCAGACACAGGTCAAGAACTTCAGTCAATTTTCACATCAAATATCAAAATGGGAAAAAATATGATCTCAGTAACCTTGGCATTGTTGGTGCCACATGGGCTGATTTGAATATTTTAGAAACTTCCAGTACTGTGGGTAGAAATGCCTTCTTGATCAGAGAGGTCAGAAGAGAATGGCCAGACTGGTTGAGCTGACAGGAAAACTACAGTAACTGAAATAACCACTTTTTACAACTGTTGCGAGCAGAAAAGCATCTCATAATGCACAGCATGTCAAACTTTGACATGGATGGACTACAACAAGGTCACATCAGGGTTCTACTCATGTCAGCCACGAACAGAAACCTGAAGATACAGTGGGCATAGGCTCATTAAAACTGGGCAGTTGAAGATTATCCAAATTCATTTTGTTAAAAAAATTTTTTTTATTGGTAACTGAATTAGGGCAGCATGATGGTGCAGTGGCCATCACTGTCAACTCACAGAAGCAGGTTTTGGGTTTGAACCTGCTGATTGACTAGGGTCTTTCTGTGTGAAGTTTGCATGTTCTCCCTATGCCTGTGTGGGTTTCCTCTGCATGCTCCGGATTCCTCCTACAGTCCAAAGACATGCGGATTAGGTCAACTTTCTACTCTAAATTGCCTATGGGTGTGAATGTGAGTGTGAATTGTTGTCTGTCTCTGTGTGTTAGCATAGATAGATAGCAATGATAGATTGGCAACCTATCCAGGGTGTACCTCACCTCTCACCCAATGTCAGTTGGGAATGACTCCAGCTCACCCGTGACCCGCAATGGATAAGTGGTATAGAAAATGAATGAATGAAACTGAATTATTAGGTCTTTTAAACACAGACTAAACTGTAGGAAAACAAAAAATAGTCATACTTCAAATTTTCCACATTTTGAAATTTTACAACTTGGAATTAAAATGGACATAATTGCCATTTTATGTCAAGAATTTAAAATTTAGAAAAGTCAAAGGGGATGAATACTTAGAAAAGGCAATTTATAAGGACATTGAAGGGTGTGGAGGTCTGGAGTGACACAGCCATGTAGTTCTCATAATGGTGGTCACACTCTTGATCTAATACTAACATTCAGCTTAAATATAGAAAACATAGTCACACTTCCCCAGTCGGAAGCTATCTCAGATCATTATCTCATCTTATTCAAAACATGTCTGAGTAATAATATATGCACCTTGCCACGCTACTGTGTCAAACGAACATTCACGTCAACTACTGCACA
>JAOTRR010000028.1:6703892-6715256 GCA_028570945.1 Gogo arcuatus | reverse complement strand
GTGTGTGTGTGTGTGTGTGTGTGTGTGTGTGTGTGTGTGTGTGTGTGTGTACTGTTGTCAGTCATGGTGTTTAAGAAGAGCCAATTAGGTGCTAGTAAACCATTATTAACCCTCCTGTAGTATCTATCACTTAGCATTGCTCTTTTCCAATGAACCAGGATGCCTCATTTGATTTCATAGTAATGCAGCTGTAGCATTTATTTGAAAATCCCTGAAAATCCCATTGAGGATAAATATTAACATTCGTGATGGAATTTTAACCTGAAGGACTGTTCCATGCTCTGGGTTCCTCTGGATGGCGGATATGTGTGACCATGTTGAAATAACAGATGAAGGATGGCATGTGATTATAAGTATACAAAAATGAGCTATTCTTGCAGAAGTAAAATTGATGTAATCCATCAAAGAAGTAAAATTGATGTAATGCATCACAAGAAATAGTAAATAGCCCAAAATCACACAAAGGTGATCACTCTGCCTTGTCCTGAAATTAATGTATTCCAGTGCTTTTTTTCCACTTTAATTCAGTTTTTTTTTCGTTCACACCTCACAAATAGATCAGGATTGACAGACAACCCAAGATGCAGTATTTCAATCCAAGGAGACACTGGCTCTAATTCATTGCAAAGATGTTCCAAATAGGACGTCAGTATATCACAAGCTGAACACCCAAAGCAGGTTGCATAACTGATGATCAGAGCAGATGATGTGCAATATAAACATGAACATTTAATATGCTGGAAATCTCCGTCCAGTTACTGTACAGATATCCAGACCCTACATTAGGGATGTAATCGAATACAAATGCATTATTTGGAATGATAGAGATAATATTCTAAATAGACACATATATAGATATGATTAGAAGGTGCACTGTATCAATCGCTATTTCAAAAAAGACACATGAGCAGGAGGTTTTTGCTTTTATGTGAGTGAGTGGTCAGATATGAAGTTTGCAGGACAAAAATAGACTACATTCATTAACATGAATGAACAGCATTCATTCACTCATCCTTAGTAACTTTCTGGTCAGGGTCACAGTCATTTAAATTAGGCTAGTAGTTTGTTTATATTTTTGGAAATAGAACAAACTGAATTAGTTAGAAAAATATAAAGTTAGAAAATATCATAGGCAGGTATAAACTAGTTGAGATTAATTATTAATTAACTTGAGTTATGGCCAACAGTGAGTCAATGGTTAAGGCTCTGGATTACTGATCAGAAGGTTGGGGGTTTGAGCCCCAGTACCACCAAGCTGCCACTGTTGAGCCCTTGAGCAAGGCCCTTAACCCTCTCTGCCCCAGGGGTGCTGTATTGTGACTGACCCTGTGCTCTCACCCCAGCTTCCTAACAAGCTGGGGTGTATGTGTATTCTTGGTAATCAGGGTTGCGGGTGAGCTGGTGCCAATCCCAGCTGACTTTGGGCAAGGGGCGGGGTATACCCTTGGCAAGTCGCCAATCTATGGCAGGGCTAACACAGAGACAAACAACCATTCACACTCACATTCACACCTTTGGGTAATTTAGAGTAGCCAGTTAACCTAATCCACATATCTTTGGAATGTGTGAGGAAACTGGAGCACCCAGAGGAAACCCACACAGACACGGGGAGAACATGCAAACTCCACACAAAAAGGCCCCAGTCAGTTGCAAGATTTGAATCCAGACCCTTCTTGCTGTGAGGCGAAAGTGCTAACCACTGCACCGCCGTGCTGCCCACGATAATAATCATTGAATCTAATTTTTTCAAGAGATATCATGAGTATATCCTTCCAATATAAGCTTGCATATGGACTTGTGGTGATATTTGGATCATTTAATTATAAGCTAGTAAGGATTTGATTTGATGCTATTATATTAAGATTAGTAATTAGGTGGGTCTGTATTGTCCCCTAACATTGTGCAGCACTTTATATAATACTACATTGTCCCTGTGTATAAATAAGTATGAGACAATCTGTGTGCCATAGGAGGAACATCTGACGCAGCGACTAATATTAAAGTGTTGTTTTAAATTGCAAAGGGATTTTCAGCAGTAGCTTGTGAAACTGTAGGGATGTGCTGTAAACTGTTATAATTCAGAGGCTACAAAATGTAAACTAAAAACAGCCAGGGGCTAGGACTAAATTACAGACACTTGAGGAGCAGCTGCTGAATAGTGGTGAGTCATGGGTGACTGGGTGAGTAGGTGCTAAAACAAAAAGAAATTAACAAAAACAAAAGGAAATGAAACAGCAATACTGTGGAGTGCTCTGGATTCATTAAACATATCAACCATTGGGTCTGGAAAATTGGGGCAACTGCAAAACATAGCCTTTAGTGTTTGTCTAAATCACTAATTGCAAAGCCTAAATTATGGGTTGAGAGATGTTTCCCAGAGAGCGCAACCCCTTTTTAAAGATATGTTTTGAGGAAAAGAGACAACTATTGCAGTTGAAAACAAGACATTAATCTTAGTTTGGGCCACAATAAGACTTACATTTAGGAGCCAGCTCAAGGACCAGGGCTAGTTTGGACTAAATAGACAATGAAATGATTCAGGTTGAGCAATGCATTATATCATGAGGACTCTTTGATGGCATAATAAGAAAGATGTGGGGCAAACTATTGCACACACAATTATAGGCTGGTACCCAGCTACATTCATAAATTATACTTTTTTTTTTTAAAGCATCTCAAGCCTGCAATGCCCTACTGGGTTCATGCCGTGTTTCCTTCCAAAGTCAAACAGACAGCATCAAAAAACCCCACCAAACATATGGTTCGGTTCTGTTGTCTGTCCTTTCATGTAGTTTGTACTTTGTTTAGACAATGTGTGCCTAGTATATTGACTTTTATTTTCTTGTCCAATGGTATTTTAGGCAAAAAAAGTAAATAATTCACCTTGTTCATGGTCATTACGCCCAAGACTGTATTTAATGTGCACCTTCTCAGTCACTGCTGATGATATGTTACAAATGTGTCAGTAAAGCAAACTGAAAAATATCAGTCCAAATGAAAATCAGATCTTTCACTCTGTGTGATGACCTGACATGAATGTCCCTGCAAATGAAGGCTGCATGAATCTACATTCTGGGCTAGAAAGAAATCAGCCCCAGCATCAGTTCTCTATACTTCTGTGTGTTTTTCTAAATATTGCTAGTGGTGCAAACAAGTTTTGGTTCCAAACAAATCCAAATAATTCACCAATAACCCAAGCCATTTTCTAAGAGCACTGATGAGCCCTGCTAGCCCATTTATGTCTGACTGGGTTGGAGTGACATAGAGAAACCCTAGAGCTCTCAGAGCTAATTGACCAAAATTTAGTTTAAAAATTAAATTACTCCATTAACAATGAAACCAGTCCGTCCTAAAATGTTGTATAAGATTGGAGTTTTATTATAATTTGGTTACAATAATTCTGGTTAAATTGGAGTTCCACTATTTTGCAGTATTTTAGCATTTAACTGAACAGAAGTTTGGTACATGTTTTGGCTTTTTTTTCTTACGTTTTACCATTTTATTTTATGGTTACATTCCAATATGATTTCATAGTATCCGGAATATTAATGTTGAAATGTAATTACATTTATGACATCCACACTGTAAGATAATATCAGGCAAACTATAAAAAGTATTATTAGAGTCTATAAAATGCTAATGATGCAGATTAGTTCAAGTACACAATGATCCAATGACAGATAAACTAAGCACCGTTATAATGATTTGTGATAACAGACTATAAAACAGCAATAGGCCATTAGTAGTCATAAACATCAATGCCATAAATATCCAGTAATGTATATATATATATATTGTGAACAGGCTCATGTGAGCAATAGGCTCATTTACATTCATGGCGTTTGGCAGACGCCCTTATCCAGATCAACTTACCAAAGTGCTTTGAAGTCTCTATCAATAAATACATACATCCTGACACTGGTTCACTGGGTTATGGACAAAGAATACCATCAGTCTAAGAACCCTGTTGGGGAGGTAATATAGTAAGAAAAGCACACAGACAGCACATTTTTTTATTGAAGTGCTAATTTAAGTAGTTCAGGAAGAGGTAGGACTTTAGATGTTGTTTGAAGACAGCCAGTGACTTAGCTGTTTGGACATCTCGGGGAAGTTCATTCCACCCCCTAGTTGCCAGAACAGAGAAGAGTCTTGATACATGCCTTCCTTGTACCCTCAGAGATAGTGGGACTGGTTGATCAGTGCTAGAGGATTGGAGGAAGCATGGTTGTAAGCTCTCACAGGGTGGTGCTGGAAACAGGCTCGGGAGGCAGTGGTAAGGTACAGAAAAAAAGTGCTCTTTATTTCTTTTTTTTAAAGTGAGATTGCGGTGAATGTGTGTGTGCTCTTGGTGCTGGGACGGGGCTCTAGGGTGTGAAGTGCAGGCTGGGTAGCTGGCTCTTGTTTGCTGGAGTGTTTCTAGGGCATCCAAGGAAGTCACTGGCCACAGCGTGTAGGAGGCTCTCTTTCCCACTGTCTGGAAGCACAAGAATCAAGCATTAGGACAGTCTGTATGGCAAGAGTGAGCTCACTTGCTTGTGAACTGCAGCGTCACCATTTTATACTCCCTCGGTGCTTTGTGGAGGATAGCTCATTAGTCGAGCAGAGTCAGCAGGGCCTGCTCTCTGGCCAGGTGTGTGCTGTCGGTCCATAACACTGGTGGTGCTGAAATGCCCCAGCAGAGTGTGGCGAGGTGGTGGGGGCTGTCCGTTCAGCACCACCGGAGCGGCACAGAGAGGAACATTTGCTTGTTTGAGGGCGCATGCCACCGGTACATGGCCACATGGTGCAGTGCAGGGTGTGATAAGTGCTCTGAGGTAAGTGGGTGCTTGTCCATTTTTGGTTTTGTAAGCAAGCATCAGTGTTTTAAATCTATAGCTATAGGAACCCAGTGGAAAGAGTGTATCAATTGGGTGGTGTTGAAGAACTTAAGAAGGTTGAAAAAAAGATCATGCAACTGCATTCTGGATCAGTTTCAGAGGTCAAATGGCATTCAGAGGCAGGTCTGCCAAGAGCTAGTTGCAGTAGTCTAGTCTAGAAAGCCTTGAAGGTCCTGAACAAGCACCTGAGCAGGCTGCGTGGATAAAAATGGATGAATCTTTCTGATGTTGTAAAGGAGAAAGTGACATGATCATGTTAAATTAGCAATTTGAGAGGAAAGGGATAGTTGATTGTCCATGGTTGCTGCAGTGACTGAAGGTGAGATCAGAGAGATGTCCAGAGATCACAAGATCCTGATGTGGGGATGAATCACCTGGGATGAACAGCAGTTCAGTTTTACTTGGATTAAGTTTCAGCTGATGAGCTGCCATCAGTGATGAGATGTCTGGCAGACATGCAGAGATCTGAGCAGAAACATGAGTGACTGAAGGAGGGAAGAGAGGATGAGTTGAGTGTCATCTGCATAGCAGTGACATGAAAACCCCATGTGATTATATGACCTCACCACGAGATCAAGTATAGTGGAAGAACAGAAGAGGACAAAGTATTGAGCCTTGTGAGACACCAGTGGAGAGTCTGTGTGTTAGCAGATGTGGATCCCCTCCACATCACCTGATATGACCAACCTTCCAGGTAGGAAGCAAACCATTGCCATGTAGTGCCATGAATTCCAAGACTCATGAGGATGGACACGTCTTGTGGTTGACTGCGTCAAATGTTGCTGAAAGGTTGAGGGATGAGGACTGATGACAGATTGGCTGATCTAACAGCATGTAGCTTCTCAGTGACAACCAAAAAGGAATGTGCCACTTTGAAGCCAGACTGGTTATGATCTTGGAGGTTGTTCTGTGAGAGATAGGGAAACAGTTAATTGCAGACAGTACATTCAAGGATTTTAGAAAGAAAAGAGATAAGTGATACTGGTTGGTAGTTGCTGATGTCTGAGGGATCCAGAGTGGGTTTCTTCAGGATGGGAATAACCCTTGCTCCTTGACTACTTCCATCTGTAATATTAATGAAGATGTCCAGGTTTCTAGTACCATATTCAAAAAGAGAAGAAAATAAATTGGTGGAGGCTCTTCAGATTTGTAGCATCCAATCATTGACAGTGTTTGCCCACTGGCATTTACATCGCATTTCATTATCAGAGAGTAATTCTAATATGGGGTTTTGCTTGTTTTTTAATTAAATAAGCCCCAAAGCATAGCCTTGAACAAAAATTAATCAGGTTGGGGAAAAAAGACATGATGGGGTAAGAGTTGGGAAAATAAACAGAGCTCTTAGCACTGACGTGAATCACTCTTTGGACATCGTACTTGAAGCATTTCAGTTTATGTGCCGAGGTTTGTAAATGAATATGATTACTTGTATCAGTTTGTACTTGACTGTAATAAGTGCACTTGAGGGAAGTGCATGAAATATTCAGTGCTTTTCTTCAGTGAGATATTCTTGAATCATTGCATTAAATAGTCAGCATTTGATCTCTTTGCCTTTGGGGCATATATTGTAGGGCATAGCACATAAAGGAAGGCTTTTAGCATTTGCTTTTGAAAAATGTAACCTTGAAATGCAAATCCAGCTGTTCCGGTTGCAAAATAGCAAACTATATTTCCCACCAATAACTGGAATATACTGTATACATTGATATAACAGCTTATTTGGTCCTGCTACCATTATAATATATAACCCTGGCGTATAGGTCATCCTGCATGTGCCTCAGTTGAATCTGAGTGCCTAGGTTTGGATTGTAGGCATGCCTTATAAACATGATTTGTGAAAAAGTACTAATAAAAAGACTTGGCACATACAACAGACTATCTCTGATGTATTATTAAACATATGTGTGGCACTCTGAGAAAACTCATTCTATTTATCCAGAATGCCACTCATGTTGTTATTGTGGTTGAAAAAAAATCCATGGCTTTATCCATAATTGGGTTTTTCATCATATTGCATATTATATTTAATACCTGAACTTTAAGAAGCCATAAAATATTTCACCAACCTGGCATGGAAATGTTTTTATTTATGTTTTAATCTTGTCTAGGATTTATTTCTGCAAAGGTCATGTTGGGTAAGGATCCACTTCAACAAACATGCTAGTAATATGATATATTAATTAAGCAGACTGACTGTTTTCACTATATATCCCTTTATCTCAAAGGATTGGAATTAGTTTTTTGTTTTTTTACATAATGCATCAACAAAGGGGTGCTTTCCTTTTTTGAAATCAGCTTGAAAATTGGACATTGATATCACCAGCACTGTTCCTCATTCATCATTCAAGTTACCAAGCTGCAATGCCAAAAGTTAGTGGAAAGATAAAACACATACCTTGTTGTTGACTTTCCAGTCCTGTACCTGTATTTATTTAGGGGTTGTGTTAAAATATGTTACTGTACAGTCACTTAGTCGCTAAACTAATATTTTATCAAGATAACTTGTTGCTTTACAATGATTATCAAAAAGACGATTTTACATAAAAGCAAAACGTGCACTCAGGAGTCCCAGTCCTCAGGCATTATTTTCTAAAATTAACAAAAAAGAAAGAGTGACAAACTAGGCAAGCTCACAAACTTAGTGGTTATGGCTTCAACTTTTGTGAGCTTTTTACTAAAATAATAGAATATAGTTGTAAACTATATGTGTAGGATGTGTCGTATATTTTACTTCGTTGTTTTGTTTTTTTTTGTTTTGTTTTTTTAATAGAAAGTGATAGCCTTATAGAAGGTGATAGTCATGGTCTCGTCCTGTCTAGTCCTGTCCTTAGCTAGTGTTGGCTATTTACTTACATGTGACTTGAATGACGCTGTTGAACGGGAGGTATTACGAGACGAGAGATATATGTTGGATACGTTCAAATGAAAGCAGTTACTTTTGCCGATTTTTTTTTTTTTTTTTGCAACAAGGCAAAAATCAACTAAAAACAAAAAGTCTCCCTAATGGTATTGTTAACCTTTTTTAAAATTATTAAAATTATTACAATTATTGTATTTTTATTTTTTTTTAATAAGATATAAGATACCGGTTGACGTGTATTTTGATTTGTGGGCCTTTTAAATAATGTTTGCAATATGAAGCATTCTGAACGACATTGTAGCCGCCTATTTTATCTACGTCACAGAATGTCCATGAACTTACCATCATTGTTGGCAGGGTGGGCAGAGCGAATTTTAACGCTCTCACCGCATTTGGTCTGAACATAGGGTAAGAATGTTTTGCCAACCTTTGCCTTCTTCAGAACAAACTTTGATGATAGCTTATGTTTAAATATCTGTAAAACATCTTGACTAATATGGTCAATACAAACTGGATATTAGTTTGGAAAGAAAGCTGAGACTTTCCACTTTAGAACATTCTAAATATGGTACTGGGTCCAAATCTATGTCCTGTTCTGATATTAAAGGGAAAAAAATGAGATGTAATTTGAAAGATATGTGGTAAACATCAGATTTCTAAATGCAACTAAACTATAAATATAAACATTTGTGGTGAATGAAGTGAATACTTTGAATTCCCAGCCAAAGTGCATTCAAGAGCAGATAAAAGCTTTCCAATGTGGCCTTCTTTCTTTTATCAAAGTGTATAATGGCTTGGTCCTGTCCAAAAGCCATGATTGTTTTATGATGCAATCTTTCGTAAGACGGCATACTGGGAGGAGATATGATTTGAATTTTGATTCAAGGACAATTCTAGATATCCGTCTCTCAACTCCTACTTGTGTAATGTGTGGTTTTACATCATGTCATCCACTTTACCATCTACATGATCCTCAAAGAGAATAGAGTGTGTATCATCGTGGTTCTCAAATAGTGCACAGACAGAGCTTCTGATATTGGCTTTCTGAATCTACTAGTTTTGTAATCTGTAGATGAAAGATACTCTTCAGAGACTGTGGTATTCTTTTGCAGTTACTTATATATGCAATCAGTCTCAAAATTCTGAGTTTGTTACAGTTTGTGATCTATTATAAGGTTTGATCTGGGTAAAGAGCTTTTGAAATCAAAGTTTTGACATTCCAGCTATCAAAACTCTAAAGTACATTTATAGCTCAACAAGAATTACACTTTAAGTTTTTTTAAAATTCTGAGATAATTTGAAAGCACATTTTTTGCACACTAGCCAAATACAGATAGAGCATTATTATTCTATAAGATAAATATTGTTTGATATTTTTAAGGTTCTATCTAGCAGTTTTTTATCAACTAGTAATCAAGATTTTCTCATCAGAAAAAACATTTTGAGCCTATTAAGAACATAGGCTAATCAAAAATAGTAGGTATGCTTTTCAGTACGTTTTATTTTTCTGAAGGTATTCTCTAAGACCTAAGATATTTTCTTTTTATTTTTTTAATTTAATCTGACATTGTTCCTAAACAAGCTACACTGTATGGCCAAAAGTTGGACACCTTATCATCACACCCATCTGTGGCCCTTCTCCATGTCTTTGTATGCTATAGCATTACAATTTCCCTTCACTGGCAAATACACTGGCAAGCGGCCCAAACCTGTTCTAGCACGACGACACTCCTGTGCACAAAGCGAGGTCCATAAAGACATGGTTTGCCAAAGTTTGAGTAGAAGAACCGAAGTAGCTTGCACAGAGCCCTGACCTCAACCCCACTGAACACCTTTGAGATGAACTGGAACACTGATTGCACTCCAGGCCTCCTCGCCTGACATCAGTGCCTGACCTCACTAATGCTCTGATGGCTGAATGAATACAAATCCTCACAGCCACGATCCAAAATCTTGTGGAAAGCCTTCCCAGAAGAGTGGAGCTTAATATAACAGCAAAAAAGGGGGGCTAAATCCCCCTTGATATGAGTTTTGAGTCATAAAATCCCCCTTGAATGAGTTTTCTCAGAGTACCACACATATGTTTAATAATCCCCCTTGATATTCCCACTTGATATTCAAAAACCACATATGAGTGTGATGGTCAGGTGTCTACATACGTTTGGCCATATAGTGTACTTTAAAATTTAATTCTTTTTTTTTTTTAATATGAGAACTAGTGTTGGTTGGTGGTTTTTAAAATGGGGAAGCATAGCTGTCTGTAATGGATACACAATACTATATACTACTATACATACAATATATGAAAATTACATACATATTACATGCAGTATGTCACATGAACAATGGGTTCATGACATCAGTGCACTCATTCTAACACATTATCATGCTATAGTAACAGTTTACTCACAGGGACTTGTATGGTGGATCCTCCACATAATCTAAGATGATTAATAAACACAGCTTTAAAAAATGTTCCATACCAAGAGAGCTGAAAGGACTTTTTTGTTCCCTGACTTTTGGGTTAAAATCTTGGACATTGGTCTGCCTTTTTATTAAATTCTCAGTCTCTCCTTATAAGTATGAGCATCTTTTCTAAAACCAGGGCAACATTATCAGTGTCTGCCATTTCATGCCAAAAAGCAGCTAAACTGCTAGCTGAAGAGGGAAGTGACAGCTAGCTAGCTAAAACAACAACGTTCAAATTTCTGAATTGAAATAATCAAACAGAACTTTATACTTGCTACATATTTACATATAAAATCAATATTTATAATGATAAAATAACTATGTACAGTATTTTGATATACCAGCATGTAAAACTGTTTTGGATTATGCTACTTAAATAACTGATAGGTAATACAGGCTCCAAGTAATTCTGACTGGCGCTGATATGTTTGAGATATCAGTCATGTTCATTACCATTTCAGTGATTGGAAGTCGGTTATAAAGTTTCCGCCCCTACACAAGACCTCTACTGCACCTATAAGTTGTTTTTTATTACTTATTATTTATTACCTTTGGCTCAGTGAGTAGCTTTGCCACCTCATAAAGCTCAGATTGCTGTCTGTGTGGAGTTTTACATGTTCTCTCCATGTTTGCATGGGTTTCCTCTGGTTTCTCAAGTTTCCTTCCAAAAAACATGCAGGTAAAATTCTCCCACCTTGTGCCCATTGTTGCTGGGATTGGCTCTGGATAAACTGTAGCCCTGATCAGGATAAAAAATGATTAGTGATGATAAATCAATGAAAGTATGTTGATTGGTCAAGGTGTTCCTCCTATGTCCATCCTGGATGATGATTGATCAAAAACAGAAAAAAATAACACCACATGAGAATAATGTGTCATCCTGACATGAAGTTTGTGTGGTTAACTAATTTTCAACCATGATGCCACCTTCAACTTCATCTCCAATAACTGCTTTATCCTGGTCAGAGTTCTGATGGATCCAGTGCCTTGGGAATCTTGGAAATGCTGTGCGCAAGGTGGTAGAATTCACCCTCCAGACAATAGGCTACTGCAAGATACCATGCACACATACATTTACACATTCATTTACATCTACACTGTAAAAAAAATTATAACCACATTAATTTATATGAACATATTTCTTCTCTTTAACTCCAA
>JAOTRR010000028.1:6649160-6660611 GCA_028570945.1 Gogo arcuatus | reverse complement strand
ATTATTATTATTATTATTATTATTATTATTATTATTATTATTATTATTACTAAAATGTGAATCCCCACCTCTATGCCCCCTTCCCCTGAGAGACTGAAAAAAAGGGCTAAGTAATAAGTTAGTAATAAGTAATTTTTTTCATTCAAAACAATGTCATTCCAAATAACAGTGTCATTCCTAAATGTCATTGCAAAATCAGTTAACTTTTCATATTTTTATCAGATTTACTTTAGTTTTTGGCCTTGATACATTCCAGAAAGATGAAAAATGTTACCTGAAACACAATGAACTTGTACTACAAAGCTGGTACACAGTACTACTGTCCTTTACATAATTAATTCATCCATTCATCTTCAGTAACCGCTTTATTCTGGCCAGGGCTGATGTGAAACTGAGCTTATGCTCATATAATGTTAAGTTTAATAAGAATGAAGAACAATGAAAAACAGAGATATGCTGCTCTGTGCATGGTGCATGGCCTGTGTGAGCTATATAAAGCAGTGGCTCTATACATAGACATATTTCTTTTGTGAATTTCAGGCCAATTTTTACAAAAAACATGGTAGAAATATGGTTTTTAAAAATTTTGGAGCTCAATAAGGCAATGTTTAGGTCAGGCTATTGGAGCAATTCACTGACAACAGACAGAAAAAGACAAAAGAAAAGAAAAAAGAAATAGTGCACCTCCTATCCATATCTGAATTTGTATTTGTTTAGGACACATTATCTTGTCAATCCAAATAATGTTTTAGTATCAGGTTACATCAGCAGCATGGTGGTCAAGTGGCCTTTCACAGCCACAATATTATAATTGAGAGAACGTTGTTGTTATAGCTATCTACATGTCTAGCTTGTATACCTATGGCATGGATAATACCAAATAAGCTGAGCTGCCAGTTTATTAGATGTACTCATGTAGTATCTAAAAAACTGTGGCAACCCAGATGTACTGATATAATAACTAATACACTGTGGAAATCCAGTGTAAATGGATTTTAAAAGATAAACATCAGGTTTCTTGTTCAAGCCTGTCAGTGACAGTAGGCCAAAAATGAGAGATGAGCTCACCTAGGCTCTGGACGGCTTCTGGGCCTAAAAGTGGTGTAAGAATAATTATTTGGAATTGCATTCACCGTCTGTGTTTCCATTCGACCATGTCATCAATTTCCAGAACAAAAATGCCAACTGGCAGCTAACAATTACAGAACTCGTGATTTATGAACAAACTCCATTTTGAGTCCCTTTTTACTGTGATTTACAAATTGGAAATTCCGATGTTTCCCTTGACATGATGTGGATTACGTGATTACGTGAAACATCAGCTGTTACTGAGACCACAAACTATTGTCAAGTGCAAAAAAGCACAATGAGAAATGATCAGGTGTCTGATTCATGGATTTTGGGCTTGTTTTATTTGTCTATTTTTATCTAAATTTACAGAGAAAGTCAGAAAGCCATCTGTCTGAAAGTGAATCATGCACTCTGACAGTCTGTTCCACAAAAATGACGTCAACTCTCCACAATCAAATTCATTAAGCTCCTGCACACACTGGGGGGGTTTCACAATATGACATCTTGTTTTTCAGCTTTCCTCTCCTGTGGTAAATCTGGATATATTGAAGAAAAGCTTACAGTTTTAAAGTGTAAGAGCCTGTGTTTAGTAATTTTACCTTGTGATATTCATTGCAAGCTTATTTATGAACAATATAGGTTCATTGTAATCAGTTTACAGTCTATACTGTATATGCATACTTAGTTGCTAGTATACTAATCAAGTAACTAATTTAGTTACTAATAGCTATAACTGCCAGCTTGGTGTAGATAAAATATTGTGCAAAGGAGATTAAACCTGTACATTTCTGGGCATATGCTGCCATCACTGGACTTTTCTTTGTTTAGGTTATGATGATTCAAAAGTCTCTCCTTCGTGAAGTCCTCATCTGACTGGCTGAACACTGCATGATAGGCATGGTAATTTTAGTTGAGATTCACTTAACATTAATGGCCAAGTTTTACCATTAAAATGAAGAGCATGCATTGCAGTTGCAAGTGTATCCATACACAGCTATCCCCAAAGAACATAGAGGCACAGGCAATATCTTTAGCAAATAATTAATGTCTACTGCTTCATGAAAGTCTAAATAAACCCATTTTTAAAGGTAGTGATCCATAAGTAAACAGATTACAATTTATGAGTGAGCATACAGATTTATACTAATTACACACTAATTAGCCTGGGTGTTAATTCTTTGCGGATAATATAGCTTTTTTTAACAAGCAGATTACATTTGATAATTTTTTTTAGGAAATCACATGTGACAAAACATCTCAGTTATTTTAGCTTTTGCTTGCACTTACTGGAATTTTGGATGGGTTGTTCTTTCACAAACATGGCCATTTTCGAGCAGCAAGCATTTGACATAAAGACAGGAATGTAGTGCTCATGCATCTACAGATCTCTAAAAGACACAATCAAGAATAGAGAAAAAAAGGTCAAATTTCCCCCTGGCTGAAACAATTCAGCATTCAGCTTTCATGACTCGTCCTAAAGTTTGAGTCACTTACTTCAGTCACTTTTTTTTTTTAGCACTGATGAGTTTGATGGTGGAGCCACGGTTACACAGTGGTCCTCAACACCAGAGCAGGTGAAGTGCTTTCAACTTGACGGAAAGGAAGATTACAGTCAAGAAAATGGTTTGTTCGAGGAGTTGAATAAAAAAAACCCTTACTTTTCAGTGTAGTGGACTAGCAACGCCTATGGGTAGGTGTACGTAGCTAATACGGGAAGTAGGAAGTGGCTAGCAGTGCATGAGATAACGTGGCTTACAGTCATGTTTGTCTGAGTGAATTCCCCTAAAGAACCAGGTGATTGGTAAATGCAGTTCATATACATTGTGTCACAGATTTCTCACCCTGATCAGTTTGCAAGACATTGCAAAGTTGATGGAAGTGGCAGACAGGGAAGCTGCTAGAATTGAGAAATTGTGAGTTAATGAAATTAGCAAACACAGACAAACAAAGCACTGTGTCAAGAACAATGCAAGACAAACAACAATTAGGATTTGTGTAGACATGTGCAGAGCGCAATTAAGCAATAGCGCATTAGTGACAACCTATCCCCACTATTGAAAAGATCATGGAGGACATGTCTTCTGCAGAGGTGTTCTCCAAGCTGGAACTAAAATGGGGGTACCACCAGATTGAGCCGTATTTCAATCAAACCACTGAGACACACATAATTTATTTTTTTGATAATTATTTTTGATCATTTTTGATTTTGCTAGTCCGGTGAGGCTCGGTGCCATTTTGAGCCAGAGACAATGCGATGGTTCATTCAAACCAGTGTTCTATGCCAGCCTTGCACTGATTGATGTTGAAAGATGATACTTGCAAACTGAGGGAAGCTCTGGCCATTGTGTGGGCTTGTGAAAAAATCCATGTGTTTCTCTATGGAAAAGAGTTGGAATGGTGACACATCATAAGCCACTAGAAACCATATATTCACCAAAGTCTAAGTCACCAGCCAGGATCCAGAGGTGGCCCCTGAGGAAGCCTGGGCCACAGAATGCAGCTGACTCTCTCAGAATTCCTGACAGTGTAGAACTGTCATGTGTCAGGCACATTATTTTAAGAGGGATGCATAAGAAGGACCCTGATGTTAGCGGATTAAGGGCCTCAAGGGATTGTCAAGACAAAGCAGCATCTGCGCCCAAAGTTTTGGTGGCCAAGTGTAAACTGAGAAATGGTGCAGTTGGTCAGATCCTGTTCTGCATGCCAGATAAATCCTGCACCCTCTTGACCCATGCCAACCGTGCAATCAGAATTACCTGCAAAACCAAGGCAGACTGTAGCCATTGACGTGTGTGGGCTGTTCCCATCTAGCGAATACTTGCTTGTCACTACAGGCTACTACTCAAGATGGGTCCAAGTAAGTGTTCTCAAGACCATCACTGCTTCACATATCATAAAGGCTATGACTGAGACATTTGCGAGGCATAGCTTGCCCCAGACAGTCGTCTCTGATAATGGCACACTATTTACGTCATGTGAATTCAAGGAGTTCATGCAAGAGAACAGAATATGCCATCAACAGATCACAACTTACCGATGAATGGGGAGGTTGAATGCCAAAATAGGACTTTGTGCAAAGTGATCTGCGCAGCTCATGCATATGATAATGATTGGTGTAAAGAGCTTTATACATTCTTACTTGCCTACAGAATCATGCCACATTCAACCACAAGCTGAAGCCCTGCACAGCTTAATAATATAAGAATAAAAGTTCCACAGCTGTTGCCATCCACACAACCAGAAGGTGGAGCTCAAGACAATGTTGTTCAGTTCACTGATGCCATCCGAAAGGAAAAGGGAAGACTGGCTGCTAGCAAGAGCAGGTGGGCCATTAAAAGCAATGTTCAGCAAGGTAATACGGTCCTGCTGCAGCAAGCCTTTTGAGGCAGAGCCTTATTGACCATAGAATGAAAAGGAAACTCTGTCGTCCTTTAGAGAGATGGTATATGGATCATGAGACATGTTTCTTATGTCAGAACATGGATTCCACCAGATGATGATCAGTCTACACAAAGCACAAAGGACATGAATTCAGAGACCAAATCTGATTGGTAGCTGGAGAGTTGCATTGAACAAACAGATGATTTGAAATCAAAAACAAGACCATTATGGTCAAGAAGAGAGCCTTCAAGACTTCAGGACTATGTTAGATAGACAGTTGCCTATTAGAAGCAGAATAAACTCCAGCACTCTGTCAGGTGGCAAGGCAGTCTACCCCTAACCATCAAGGGTTTTGTTAGAATTTCCTGTAACAGTGTTCTGCTCTGTACCAATGTTAATGTGGAAAAGAGGAAAAGTTGCTCTTAAGTGATATGATTTTAAAATGTGACAGAGTGTGTTATATGTGTGTATATGCTTCTGAAAACACTGTTAAAGCACTTGATTTTGTATGTCACAAGGTTTCTGAGATTGTAAAATGTTAGCACACAAAAGCTAGTGAAACAAATGTTTGTACCATTCAGGCTTTATTGGTTATGGAAGTATTAATCCCAGAGAAGGAGGGATGTAGTGTACTCGCGACGCCTACTGGTAGGCATACGTAGCTAATGCGGGAGGTAGGAATTGGCTAGCAGTTTGTGAGATAAAATGGATTACATTAATGTTTATGTGAGTGAATAAAACAGTTTATTTTAAACATATTCCAGAGTAAAAGGGAGATATGTTACACTCAGTAATTTCAGAATTTGAGAAATGATCATTAAAGTGCTCAGAAGGTTTTAATTTTGAGATTCACAGATGAGATGGAGTAAAGATGAATTAATATGAGAACTCCTGCCTCAAACCACATCATGTTCACTAATGTCAACATAAATAGTAATGTCAACATAACACATCTGTAGTAATAACAGAGATATGTTGGTTTTAGGATACCGTGTAATGCCTGGTGCACTTAGAGGATTTTCAGATCTTTACCGATTTTAAAAACATAGGAGACCCCAGACATAACAACAGATTTCACCAATTTTTAATATTTTAACTGTAAGAATGCATACACCAGACGATTCATTCAAGATGCAGGAACACACACTTGGCAATTATGCTAAAATGATTTCCAGTGACTTGGGATCTCACAGAAACTCGCATGATCAAACATGACTTCAAAGCAAAATAAACATGGAGGCGGACCGGCGTCATCAGCTGGTTGCACTTGTGTGTGTGTGTTATGTTTTGCCCGGTTTTGCACCAGAAAACAAAATATGAGATGTAGTCATGACTGAGAAATACAGAGCACCAGAAGGGACATGGTTTAACAAAAAGATGTAGTTTTGCAGAAACTTTGTGAGATCCAACGAGATCTTGAAAAACATACATCTTTTTTCCAACCATGTCCATTCCAGGGTTCCGTAGACAAGAATCATTTTGCAGTGCAAGCTGCAGGTGAGCTAGTGCAGGCTACTGCTACAAGTCCTGTTGTTATTTGTACACAGGTGGAGGAGAGAGTTAAACCTGTGATCATTAGAAATTTAGTAATTTTTCTACATTCTCCAACCTTCCACTGGCATGAAGATGCCGTTCAGTACAAGTATGCAACATTCTCTTCCCGGTCAGCTCACTCTCATTGACTGTTTCTGCTCATTATTCCATTGCTTTTCCTTGCATACTACAGGATTTTGAGTTGTAAACATCAAACATGTTTGATATTTACGATTAGAATTCAGGAAGACTCAGCAGATCAAGTCTGTGACCTTAAGATTATGTCTGTAAACCCCGCCACACTACGGGATTATTTGGGCAGATAATCCGTTCTGAACAGCCTCAATTTGTGAATGAAGGGATGAATTGGACCCAAAATCGGCTCATTTGTCCTCTAGTGTGGGGTTAGCCTAACGTGGTTAGATGTGGCATGACACAAGAGTGTAAACAAATGGTATTTTTTAGCAATCCAAAAATCATCATTACATTTCAGAGCGGGGTCAGACACAGGTCTGAAGACAGAAATATAATATAGAAAATGAACACAAGAAGCGTGGTTCTTAGTTTACCAATACAAGCTCATGATAAGACATTGCAATGTGAGAGAAACAAGAGGGCATAAATTACAACAAACTAATCAAAGGTTTAACACAGAACAGGTGAGGGTAATCAAACAATGACAGGACAGGGACAGAAATAGGACTAGAACAAACTGAAAGTGCATGGCAAAGTAAATAAAAACACATGACGTGAACTCTAAACAAAACAACATGATCTGGGGCATGAGATGAGGAATTCATGACACATGAAATGACTTACTAATACCTATAAACTTGAACAAAACTTTAAAATACTGACTCTGCTATTTTACAAAATGAGATTAGGGAGCTGTAAATATTTTGGGTGAGATTTTGGGCGAGATAGCTACAGCTTCATTGAAAATTTCAACCAAGAAATATGTATTGATTGCATTGAATAGTTTGCATTTTCATTAAACTATTCCTTGAAAAGCTGATATGGACTGATTAAAAAAACATTTGAACTGAATAATAGTAGGCTGTATTTCAAGTAAATAAACTAAATAAAACCGTGTCCTGTTAATTATTAAAATATTTTCTTTTCATCACATACCAATAATGTAATAATTCTCCACACTATATTAATGTATTTAATCTAAGCTTTGTGTGCTTGTGTGCACTTCTGTGCTCATAAGATGCACATTGATTCAGTGTTTTGCCATGCACTTAATAATAAAACCCATGATATTAATTAAATTGGAGATGTGCATAGTCCTACATCGTCTTCCCCTTAATTAGCCTGTAAAAAAAAATCACACTATGATTGACAGAGTCCTGAATGTATTTGATTTCTGAACAAATGTGGTTGTTTTTATTCTGCTCAGGCTTTATTGGAGCACTGAAAGTCAGGTGAAAGCTGACTGCCCTAAGAAGAACAGATCAATGTTCGAGATTTGTAAATCTTAAGCCAGAAGAAGGGTGATGACCCCAGTTTACATAGTGCAAAGTTACCTGTCTGTATAATACTGCACATATATTAACTTTAGGAATGTTCAAGGTCTTTACTGACAGACACTGAAGGCTAGGTGTATTTTTAGGCTACTGGTTTTAGGCAAAATTAGGAGGGAAAAACTGTTAAGCACCTAAACTACCAATTCATGCACCATGTACATGTGTCATGCAAAATGCATTCCTGTCACCGATATATGTCCATTTCAGGGCAGACTTTGCAAAAAGTGGGAAGTCTATGCAAAAAATAGTGACAATGTTGGAAGTGTAGATGATTACATATACCTCTTGGTTACTGGGGTGGTACCGTCTGTGGGACATGTTTTGTAACTTTAGTATATAACTTCTACAAGGAAGGTGCATGTTCTGTACCTTTAAGTAGCTTTTAGAGTAAAGCCTTATATCAGTGGTCCTTATTGTCTAATTGTGTACCTCCCATTATTTTTTAAGATATACATACTAATGGTACAAAATATGTAATTTTTTCACATCCGTAGCCTCCAAAGAATCTTGAGAGTAACTTGGAAGGACAGAATACCACATAATGAGATCTTACAGAGAACAAAGTGTGGCAGTCTAGAGGCGCAGATCGAGAGACGATCTCTCAGATGGGTGGGACATGTAATCAGAATGCCAGATAATCGTCTCCCCAAGAAAGTATTGTTCAGCGAACTTGCAGAAGGCACCCGATCAGCCGGCGAACAGAAAAAACGTTACAAAGACCACCTGAAAAAAACCCTTAAATCATGCAATATTGACCCACGCCAACTGGAAGATCTTGCCAAAGACTGGCTAACTTGGCAACAGACCGTCAGACAAGGGGTTCTGAAACTAGAGAATGCGAGGCGCAACAGGAGAGATCACATCCAAATGGCAAGACACCAACGGCTCCAAGACCCCACCACAACATGGACACACCCCACAGCTGCAACATCTGCCAGAGGTTCTTCCAAACTAGAACAGGACTGCTGAGTGATACCAGAGCACATGAGAGATGAGATGGGAGAGGTCGCTGTCGAGCCAACGGACAACCATAACAACAACAAAATATGTACCTCAGCAACAATCAAACATAAGGTTTAGTACATTTAGTAACTTTAGATTTCTGTTCTTGACTAGCAGGAGTGAAACTCAATGTGATCTTTTGTTTTCGTAGCCCATCCGCCTCAAGGTTTGAGCTGTTGTGCATTCTGAGATGTTTTTCTGCTCACCCATTTTATGAAGCATGGTTATTTGAGTTACCATAGCCTTCCCATCAGCTTCAACCAGTCTGGCAATTCTCCTCTGATGTCTCTCATCAACAAGGCATCTCCAGACACAGAACTGCCACTCACTTTAGGTTTTTTGTTTTTCTCACCATTCTGTGTAAACGTCTATGTAGAGGTGTTCCTAATCAAGTGGTTGTATGATGTAGTAGAGCAACAAATCTAAATGACTGGCTCTGGTGAATTCCTTGGACCAATTCTATAGTGCAGATAATCTGCTTTTTTCCCCCTGGGAAATTCTACTCTCACAACTTTAGTTCCTACCTGCAGTCCCCATTCATCTACATTTGACACTTAAAAATGAAAGTACACCAACTGCAAAGGACATCTGAAATTTTTTTGCTTGCCAGTGTGAATTTAGTGGCCAATCCCAGACACAGTTTAAGCCTTGAGCTACAGCCTTAATAAATTGAACATTAATATCAAATACCCTGTGAGAGCATTTTGCCGGAACATCATCAAAGAACCCTTAAGAAACCTTACTGAATGATATGCACAACATACTAAAAGTTATAACTGCCTTCAGGCAATGCCATTCTATGTCTATATAACATATAGTAATCAAGTCAGTGATTAATACTGATGGTTAGTGGAAGATCTCCAACAACTTGTCAAGGAAAATGAATAACGTATTTAGTTCCTTTTGGCATATTTTGCCAAATTAAGTACTAAATACACTTTTCAAATGTTAAAACATATTTTCTCAGCTACAAAGCTAAAAAGAAGGTGAGCTTTCTCTGTGTCTCTCTGTTAAGCAAGTCACAGTCCTCTCTTGAACTCCTCCAGCCTACACACACACATTTTTGAGAACAACAGCCCTGGAGAGCTGTGCTTATTTGAACAGATTACTGTAACCACACTCAGATCACACACTGGCGTTAAACACTCTCTGAGAGTGAATCTCTGTCAGTGCTGCAGCAGCTACCTGCAGGATTTATACTGCTTGGAAAGAAAGTAATTTTTGTATCAGATACGAACTGTATCAAAATCAGAATCGCTTTATTCCCCAGATGTACAAGTAAATAGGAACGGGTGTGGCAATCACAAAATGTTCACCACTGGCATCTTCCAGACAACATAAACAACCTGATGGCAGTGGTGTAAAAGACTGTTTCCATAACACTCTTGGTTCTACATAACTCACAAGTTACTGGAATGTATAGGTTTAAATGTTTATGTATATTGAGTTACCAGTCTATTAGGTATGCACTTGGTGGTTACATGCAATCCATAATTACCCTCACCAGCCACTTTATTAGGAACACATTCATCCACTTACCCAAACAGGTAATTTCAGTTAATGTTCACATCAAAAATCAGAATGGGGAAGAAATGTGATCTCAGTGGGAGTTTACACAGAATGGTGTGAAAAACAAAAAACATTCAGTGCAGCATTTTTGCAGGTGGAAACCTTTTGTTATGTGAAATTACATTTGCAACAGTAACTCAAGTAATCACTTTGTACAACCGTGGTGAGAAGAAAAATATCTCAGAATGCACAACATGTTGAACCTTGAGGTGGATGTGCTACAATAGCAGATGACCATATTGGATTCCATTCCTGTCAGCCAAGAACAGGAGGCTATATTGGGAACAGGCTCACCAAAACTGAATAGTTGAAGATTGGAAGCAGAACATGTAATGTTTATCCAATCATCAAGCTCTTGACCAGTATCTGCATGAGTTTACGCATTGCTCTGCTGCCACATATTAAAATGGCTGGTGAGTCCTGTGTGATCACAGTGGTCTTTAAAAATTGTTACTTGTCACACTGTAAGTGATGATCCTTAAAATATCTTGACAGAATGTGCAAGAACATGTTCTCCATGTCAGATTATTTGATGAAGATCCTCTAATGACAGACATGTGATTAAAGAAAACCATGCCTTTCTTACATCGTCAATCAGTGTAATCTGGGCTTGTTCCAAAAATGGGGCCATGTAAACAGGAACATTGTTTGGGTAAGAAGGGCATTTTCTATGTACTGTTCATTAGCATACTGTATTGCATTTTAGGTTCCACCATTGCCACTACTACATTTGTAGTACTCCTGTGAGTTTGGCATAATCCTATGCTGTTCTCCCATTAGTGGCTTTTAGACAAGTGTCATAGCAGTGTTAACACTGTGAGATTTTAGTCAAATGTCAATCATTTGTCCTTATCTGTTTTTTAGTTGCAATAAATCAGCTGGAGAGCATGTCCTAAGACCACCAATCCCAGCTCATGATCAAAGAATTCTTTTATGATGTTCATTTTTTTTTTTTTGTGACAGCAAAATCAGATGGGAAATTGTACGTGTATTAGTTGCAGTGTAGTTGCATGTAAGTGGTTCTATGATGGTGTGGAACAAAACAGCAAATGTTTCCCAAAATCTAAGACATAGAAAGCACATTTCAGTGTCCTGAAATTCTAAACGTGGGTGGTTATTGAAAACATCTCTCAGGCATGCTCATTGTGGCCCAGATATAAAAATGGGTACAGTCAAAATAGGTGATTTTTGTTGAAACTGTGTTTTTGACATTTCACAACACAGAAACCTCCACATAGGAAATCTGAGAGTTCCAAACTTGACAGTTTTGTCACCATCTCCATGACAACCTTGCAATGGAATTTCATTAGACATGCATGTGTGTGTGTGTGTGTGTGTGTGTGTGTGTGTGTGTGTGTGTGTGTGT
>JAOTRR010000028.1:6618909-6631913 GCA_028570945.1 Gogo arcuatus | reverse complement strand
AGTAAATTTAGAAATCACTGCTTTCTTTTTTATTTGCATTTTCCATACCATCCCACCTTCTTCTGATTTGGGGTTGTAACAATATTTGGTCTAATGGCTGACTTTACTCCTTACATCGCTCACCTAGATTTGGTGTTAAAAAGGACACATGAATAATGCTGAACGTACACAAAAGCCAGACTTAAAAACTTTATAGTAAAGTCATTCATTTTCTATTAAGCTTATCCATTGTGGGTCATGGGTGAGCTGGAGCCAATCCCAGCTGACATTGGGCATGAGGCAGGATACGCCCTGGACAGGTCGCTGAAAAGTCTCACATCATACTCACATTTACACCAATAGAGGAGCCAGTTGACCTAATCTGCATATCTGAGGACTGTGGGAGGAAACCGGAGCACCCGGAGGAAGCCCACACAGGCACGCAGACAAATTGCAAACTCTACATTGAAAGGCCCCAGTCAACTAGCATGTTTGAACCCAGAACCTGCTCACTGTGAGGCAATAGTGTTAACCACTGCATTGTACTGAATTACCATGGCTAAATGATAAAAGTGTCAGATGTATCATATTAAGTTTCTTTGTAAAATACATTTAAACAATTTGTTAAAAACACCAGCAAGGTGATTGAATATTTAACTAACACTCAAATAATGTTAGATACTTGCTAAAGTTTTCAGTAATGGACTCAGACTTTTCCACCATGTTGTATATTGCAGTGGTGGCTTATGTTAATGACTGGAAGGTTATGCATTCCAGTTTTGTGACTGGAACACATTCTGACTTATCTACCAAATTTATAAATCTAAATGTAAAAAGCCTTTCCAATCCAACATTCTGCAATAATGAATCACAAAACACCCAAACAAGGCTTTTTATTACAGCCAAATTTTACAGTTTGCTGTAGGCTGAACTGAAATCTCCCCAAATAACACGGCCATTTGTGCAATCATGATCTGTCTGCATATTTCTTGCTTTTTTTTTTTGATGATAATAATGTGTCCTGATTGTCTAGATACATATAACTGTTCCCAAAACTCACAATGTGTATATACATACTTACCTGACTGATTTAATGTTGGCTATGAATAGTGAATTGTGTTGCCTAAAGCTTGTCAGAAGAAAAGAAGAAAAAAAACACCTGCTCAGGAAAAAGCAAATACATAAGGACTGCTGACCAGTACAATTATTTCATGCTGTTTCATCTCATGTCATACATACTGAGTTGCCATGGTATTAAGCAATCCAACCACCAAGTAGGTCACTTTGTCAGTCTACAATTACTAAATTTATACCATAGGTTGCTCTGTGTCAGTTCCTCACTACCCTAGCCACTGCTAACCAGATATCATTTAGATGGTGTATTATTCTCAGCACATGGACATGCTGGTGTGTGTTATGCTGGTAAGAGTATTATTTAGTATTAGAATTACAGAATGCACCTATTTGTCAGGTAGTTGTACTGAATAAAATGGGAGGTCGGTGTATTTAACACAATTTAAGCCAGTTTATAATCATTGTAGTTAGCCACTTACTCTCATCTAATGATTCTTTTTCACAAGCTGATAATTTTTAGGATGTTTGAGTTGATGAGTCTGAGTCCATCCTGAAATACTATGATCTTTGATGATCTTTTCACACTTATTTATTGCTGATTTACTTTGCAAAATGTGTTGCTTTTCTAGGCTACTGGTGCCCAGGATATGTGCTTTTCTGATTAAGTCAGGGTCTGGCATGAATAAATACATTGTACTGTCAGACACTCAATGTGCTAAAAGCTTCATGGTAATATTTTTGTTAGCTGAATAAAGAAGCCAACCCCCCCCATCACAGCACTGTTTATTAGTTCATTTATAGAAATCAATCTAACATAGATATCTAAAAACAAGAGCTATAAAATACAAATCCGACTCATGAATTTTTGCAACTGTAGATTTAAAAAGAAGAAGATCCAAGTTTTGATGACCTGAGAGCCAAGATTCAACTAACCTGACCACTATCTGACAACATGAAAATGAGAGAGTTCAGGCTCATCTGATATCATACACATACTCCATTTTGAGTGATCTCAGTGAGTTTAAAAGTTTGAAAACTCTCTTTGGCAGCAAAAGAACTAGAATACCAACTACCTATAAATGGTTATACAACATTGGTACTGTCCGAACATACCTCTGACAAGTCCATACTAAAGAAGAGTTCTTGAACCTTTTGATCATTGGTTATCTTAACCTTTAGAACCTGACTGACGCAAATTGTGTCCAAATTCACATTCTTTATTCTCATTTGAATTGCCCACTAAGTATTCCTCACAGTGAGCTGGATCACACATCACATGAAATGGCATGACTTGACCATTCCAACGCTGCTAGTTGTTTGTCTATTTGACAAAGTCTTAGTGAGGAAATTAATTTTGAATTTACATCAGATTTAATCATAGCTATAATCTGCATACAGCTATATGTCGATCGCCACACCCATTACTCTTGTTTGAATTACTCATGAGCTTGTCACTGCATAGATATGACACACATATTATAAGAAAGAGCGGAACAAGAGCTTTCAAAAGATGCTAGTTACATTTCTACAGTATTTATACATACAGAAGTAATTACGTTATAAAGACAGCTCAAACTTCTGCAAAGTAATATCGTGACTAATTTCTTCAACCATTTTCACACTCCTGTTTCTCAGTTGAATAAGTCACAAAGTCCCCACCACTTCACAATGTACCACATATCAAAATATGCAGCAGAACCTACTCTTTCTGATTATACTAGCTGTTTCTCTGTGTAATAAAGTGTTTTTAAGTAATCTGGTTTTAAATACACAGCAAATAATACAATGACCTCTTTTCCATTAGGCACTAAGCACATATTTTTGCAAATTGCTAAGTGTAAGCTCTCTCAGGGTGGTGCTGGAAACAGGCAGAGGAGGCAGCAGTATGGTGCAGAAAATAGTGCTCTTTATTTTACAAGTGAGGTGTGAGTGAAAGTGTGCGTGGGGAGCTCTTGGTGCTGTTGTGGTGATGAAGTGTGGGCCACATAGCTGGCTCTCGCTGGCTGGAGCAGTGCTGGGGTGCCTAAGGGAGCGTGTCGGCCATAGCATGCAAGAAACTCTCATCCTTACTGTCTGTAAGAGAAAAGAGAAAAGGCATTAAGGCAGGAGAATTGGTGTAAGGGACTTTACTTGTTTGTGTATGTGAGCGGTGCCTCTTTATACTCCCTCGGTAGCTCGTTGGATGGTAGGTGATTAGCGCACTCCAGCTGTGCAGAGTCAGCGAGGCCCACCCTCTGGCCATGTGCACACTGTTGGTCCACAACATCGGTAGTGCTGAAATGCCAATGACGAGCGTAGTGAGAAGGGTGATGCTGTCCTTTCAGCACCACCGGAGTGGCACGGTCAGGTCCAATATGGATATGAATCAGGCTCTCCCCAGCCTTTCGACGAGGTCATCCACTCGTGGCAGGGGGTAGCTGTCGAAATCAATGATAGTGTTCAATTTCCTCAATTCATTGCAAAGCCGAAGACTTCCATCCGGCTTGGGTACTTCAGTAATCGGACTGGACCAAGGGCTGGTGGATTCCTCACCCATTTCTGAAGCATCCATGTCACTTCCTCCTCAATAGCCTGGTGGCATGCCTCCTTAGGTCCTCCTCCACATGGACCCACTCGACCGACCTGGACAGAGAGACATGAGCCACTGTGAGAGCAGAACGGGGCTGAACCCAACATTTCAACAAATTGACATGATATAATTTTGTTGATGTACACTGCTGCAGACGGTAGTTGACTGGGCCTACTCTCTCCATGATGGTGTAGGGGCCTTGCCAATGTGCCAGAACTTGCCGCGAGCACTGGGGAGAAGAAGGACCACACAGTCTCCCGGTTTGAACTCCCTGGGCTGAGCAGGACAGTTGTAGGTGCAACTTTGTTAGGACTAGGCCACCTGCAGATGTTCCCTGACAATGGGTGTATCTTTGTTAATCCAGGCCTGCATGTCTTGGACATACTCGACAGACCAGTAGGGCGATGGCTGCTCCTCTCAGGCCTCTCTGGCGATGTTGAGCAGGCCCCTGGGCCTCCTGCCAAACAGGAGTTCAAAGGGGTGAAGCCAGTGGATGCCTGAGGAGACTCCTGAATGGCGAAGAGGACATACGGCAAGAGTAGGTCCCAGTCTTGCCCCTCTTCATCCGCCACCCGCTGAAGCATCCTCTTCAGGGTCTAGTTGAATCTCTTCACCAGACCCCCAGGTGGTAGAGCAACATCCGCAGGTGTTTAATCTGCAGCAGCCAGCACAGGTCAGCCATTAATTTGGAAACAAAGGGAGTGACCTGGTCAGTTAGCAGATCCTTTGGGATTCCCACCCTGCTGAAGAGGAGGACCAGTTCTCATGTAATATTATTTGATGTGGCTTTTTGAAGGGGGGAACAGCCTCAGGGTACCTTGTTGCATAGTTCACCAGCACTAGCAAGTATTCATGCAGACTTGGGTCATGGCCCTACAAGGTCCATGCACACCCGCTCAAATCGATTTTGAGCAAGTCAGTGATGGGCACTGGGATGAGGGGGCCGGTGCTGGCTTGTATGAGGACATCCTCTGACACTGGGGGCACTGCTGAACGAAGTTGGTTGCCTCCACCACCATGCCAGAACAATGGAAGTGGTCATGCAGCTTCTCCAAGGTGTTGCAAGCCCCCAGGTGGCCTCCAAGTGGGTGAGCATGGGCCAGGTTGATTTTGGATTGGGGAATGACAAGGAGGTCAAGGGTTTCACTGCGTGTCTAGCAGCGGTAGCACATCGTGCCTTTTTTCACCAGAAAAAGGCTTTTTTCTGGATGTTGCCTCACCCCATTGACTTCCAGCACCTGGCCTCAATAACGCTTGAGGTGGTTGTCGGTCTTCTGCTCCCTCCCAAAGTTCCCCTCTCTGGCAACCTGCTGAAACAGAATAAAGGGAGGATTAGTGGGGGGTGGGCTTACCTTCTGCCTCAGCATCAGCAATGCTGTCCTCATGTTGGGTTAGAAGGGTGGGGTGGCTTGAGGGCAATGGTCATTGGTTGTGCCATTGTCATCTAGACCTCCAGCTTCCTTCTCTTTGCTGTGGGACAGATCGGGGAAGTCCGGCCAGTTTCTACCAATCAGCAGTGGCACTGGCAGCTCAGGAACTAGCCCCACTAGCAGCAGCCACTCACCCCAGCAGCCTCCAATCCAGACCTCGGCAGCCGGAACCTCTCAAACATCCCAGTGTACACAGGTCACCTCCAGGCTGCTGCAGGGCTGGACAACCTTGGGGAGGGTGAAGGGCTAGACTAGGGTGATGGTGTTTCCCGAAGTCTGCAGCGCCATCACTGGGCTCCCATTGAGCCTCATGGTGGTCATGTGGGGGCTCGCTGGAGACTTGGCATGAATGGCACATCCAGTTAGCCAGGACTTGCTGACTCGGAGAGGGGCTCCTCAGTCAGACTCTGTAGGCATCAACTTGAGGAGGAGTGAGGGCTGGTCTGTTCTTGTGTCAGGGGCTGGCTGAATCAGGGTGGTGAGGGTGGTATGTCAGGGTCAGTCCCACCAGGTGACCTTCTCAGGATCCATTTTCTCTCCTCTCCCCATCTCTTGGGTGCTCAGGGTGCACCCAGGGCAGCAACCAAGTCCCTCAGGGTTTTTGCAGTTCTCATCCTGACAGACTGCCTTATTCTGCCGGGGAGAGCCCTCAGGAACAGATCAATGGTGACTCTTTCCAGGACCTCCATGGAGGTGTGGAGGTCTGGCTGGAGCCACTGACGGGTGATGCGTAACAAGGCATCCATCTGCCCTTGGGGTTCTTGGTCCATGTGGTAGACCCAGCGCTGGAACTGTGAGGCAGCTCACTGGGAGGAGAGTTCACGCTGGGCCAAGATCTCCTCATGAAGAATGGAGCAGTCAGCTGCCTCAGCATCAGTGAGTGCATGGTACACTCTCTGGGCATCTTCAATCAGCAGGGGGGGTGATGGCATAGGCCCAGTCTCATAGAGCCCAACCTTCCCTGCGGGCCATGCACTCAAAAGTGCCCAGGAACGCCTCGATGTCGTCATCCCCGGTGAGCTTGCTGAGGAGGCACTGGGCTGCCTCAGTTTCCAGCCCCTGCATTCCCCACCAGTGTAAGCTCTCTCAAGGTGGTGCTGGAAACAGGCACGGGAGGCAGCATTACAATACAGAAAATAGTGCTTTTTATTTTACAAGTGAGGTGTGAGTGAAAGCATGCATGGGGAGCTCTTGGTGCTGGTGCACTGATGAAGTGTGGGCTCCATGGCTGGCTGGAGCAGTGCTGGGGCATGTGAGGGAACATGTCGGCCATGGCATGCAGGAAACTCTTGTCCTCGCTGTCTATAGGTGCATAGAAAAGGTATTAAGGCAGGAGTATTGGGAGAGGGAGCCCACTTGTTTGTGTGTGAGTGGCACCTCTTTATACTCCCTTGGGTGCTTGTGGAAGGTAGGTGATTAGCACGCTCAAGCCGTGCAGAGTCAGCAAGGCCAGGTGCACGCTATCGGTCTACAACATCGGTGGTGCTGGACTGCCGACATAGAGTGTAGCAAGGAGGGTGACACTGTCCCTTCAGCACCACCGGAGCGGCACGGCGAGGAGTGCTTGCTTGTTTGGAGGCACGTGCCGCCAGTACGTTGTCACATAAGTCATAGAGTATCCCACCATCATGGTTCTGATATTGCCAGATTCCAGACAATCTTCCCTACACAATTATGAAAAGATATCTCTACTTCCAGCATTTTGAGATAGAATGAGATACATATAAACCATATCAATTTTATAAGACGCAATCTTTTTTTCACTTGATATAAAGATTAACATAAAAAATGTGCAAGTATTATCATTGCAAATGTTGAAATATCTAGATAGCCTAGACTAGCCAAAGTTCTGGAAGATCTGGATACCCTAGACTAATAAAGATAGTTTTCTTTGTTCCGAAAAAAAAATACAGCATGTATGGCTAGCCCTTATAATGACTAAGAGCTTAAAAGTAAAGGTAGAGAAATTACCCTGAAAGTAGCCTAGGATTCATAGGGTTAAATCTATGTCAAGTTTGGGGGCTTCTTCATATGCACCATTTAGCCCATTTTAATCAGATCCTAGTGTGGGCAGATTTTTTTTTAAGCAAAAGGATGGAGATATGGTACTATTCTGGATATTTATATGTTCTGGATATAAAAGAAAAAACAGTGGATATGATGCACAAAATGTTTTAAACAACTTATTTATGTAATTATCTTGTAATTTATTGAGCGACAGCTTAGTATTCTTCATGTTCTCTGTTCTTAGGCAATCTTTGTGATTTCTCTAAGCACTTAGCAAAGGTTTTTATATTAAAAGTACTGTATATTTTAAGCCATAAACACCCTTTGAGCAAAGTTTTTTATGCTTTTTGTTTAATTTAATTAAATTAAACCAAACCAAATAGCAAACAAACCAAAAGTATTTCGATTTCAGTCTGATTCAGACTCTGCAAATGGACTAATATGTGTGAAAGTGTCTTTTGAGAACAGTGATTAATTATAAAATGAACTGAAATATAAATTAAATACTTTAGGCTTCCTATGTTTGGGCATACACAAAAGAATCTTTCTGTAAAGAGAGGGACGCACTGAACTGAATAAAGATTCAACATTTAAGAGTCTAATTTCCACATAACCATATTGGTGAAATTTGGTTTCAGTACAGTTGTGTGTGCCTGCAAATAATCACTTGACAATAAACATTACATACCAAAACAAAAAAGACAATCATTACAAATATTGCATTGTACCTCAAAAGACAGCAAATTACATTGGGTGGTGGGAACAGAAGCATGTAATTGCATTATTGTAAAACTTCTGAGTTGGAGAATGTTGATAAAACTGAGAAAAGGTGTGCAAAATGTGCAAGCTATACTTGATGTGCAGGGCAAATCATATCCAGTTATTTTGAGGCCTTGTCTACAACCCATTGAAGTCTTCTTTTAGGAGGAGTCTGTGTTGCTGTACCAGACCATGATGGTCTGTGTCAGGACTCTTTCAGTAATTTCAGAGTAGAACTGAGTTCTCTGCACTTTTTCAGATGCCTCAGGAAATAGAGTTTCTATTGTGCCTTCTTGACAATGTGGCCAATATCCAAATCCCATTTAAGTGAGTTTCCAAAGAGTGGTCCTATAAATTCACAAGACTCTGTCATGGTTATTGGATGGTTCCTTATTTTGATGTGTTCTTAGAGATTTAGTTACTTCCAGAAATCTATGATTAGTTCCTTTCTTCCATGTGGAAGTGTTCAGAGGTGTCGTTGTCCTCGCACCAAGTTACAGCATGGACTACCTCCTGTCGGTATGGTGATTCATCGTTATCTGAAACCCATCCAGTAATGGAGGTGTCATCAGCATATTTGAAAAGCTTGCCTGAGCTGTTTTGACTGGTGAGTCCACTTGTGAATAATGAGAACAGAAGGAGGGAGAGAACATAACCCTAGGGAGTTCCTCTATTGAGTGACATTACTTGAGAGGATGTGTTGTTTACCCTGTCCACCTTTATTAAAAAATTAGATGCTGCTGCACTTAAATCTTAATGAGAAGAAAATTAACTATCAATTTCTGATATTAAGCAGATGCAGCAACATGCACAAAGGGAGGAAATTTGGAGTTGAAAAATGAAAAATGGAGCAATGTTTCACAAAGATGACATTTGCCATTATGGAACTAGATTAGTAGATCCTGAATGCATTCTGCCCTACCTAGTGACACAAATACACCATTAAAAATTCTATGTATAATCTCATCACTTCGTCTTTTTCCAATCTGTAGCTGCCCAGTTTTGGTGAGCCTGTGCCCACTGTAGCCTAGGATTCCTCTTCTTGGCTGATAGGAGTGGCCTTCTGCTGTAGTAGCTCACGCCCCTCAAGATTTGGAGTGTGCAAAGTGCTTTTCTGCTCATCACAGTTGTAAAGAGTGGTTATTTGAGTTACCGTAACCTTCCTGTCAACTCAAACCAGTCTAGCCATTCTCCTCTGACTTCCCTCATCAACAAGGAGTTTCCACCTACAGAACTGCCACTCACTGAATGTTTTTTTTTACTTGTTTCTTTGTTTTTTCCACATCATTTTGTGCAAACTCTGCCATGCATGGAAATCCAAGGACCTCAGCAGTTTCTGAAATACTCAAACCAGCCCTTCTGGCACCACTATTGTATTGGTTTATTGGTATTGTATTTTATAATTTGTCCTGTCATTTAACAATCAATACATTAATTCCATTTTAATGTATTTATTTCATTTAATATTCATTTATGTAATGGTTTAGTTATTATTATCCTTCTTCTAGTTTGATTCATGCAGTAGATGTAAGTGATCAGCTTGTAGCTTGTATCATTATGTGCATCAGATACTATTAACTTTGCCACACTTTTCACATTTGCTGCTTTGCTGAATGTTTTGCTACATATTTATAATTTTCTGGGCTACTTGTGTCCAGCTGTATGTACAGTGGGCATCCTCTGATTAAGTCAAGACCAGGAACAAATGAATACACAGTACATTTGCACATTAGATTTTATACACCAAAGATAACTTAAATCGGTTTAACCCTTTAATAGCCACACCAAGAAAAAAGCAATAAGATATAGGGGCTCAGATGTGCTCTATCAAATGGTTGACCAGAACATTAAAGGGTTAAGAAATAGCAGAACACATTTAAGCTTAGCTTTTTTTTACATAAGTAAAACTTAAAATAGTCAAATAACAAGACAGGTAGTGCCTTCTCTTTGTTCACTCTCCTTGTGTTATTGATTGACATTGCATTAAATATGTCGCCCAGTTTTTTCCCCCTCTGGGAGGACAACCAAGTAAATACTCCAGACACGCAGCAGGTCCTACAGTCGCTTTGTGGATTTTTACATATTTTCCTGAGAGACGTGTGAAAAAAAAACTCACATCCACCCACATCCAGACTACTTTTATCATCAATAATCTGCTGGATCTGAATATTGTGTGGCAGTGTGGGAAGAGGCACCAGTGTTTCACAGCTCTATAAATTATAAATGGTATGTTATTATCACAGATAAACTGCACTCTCAGGTTTTTATTTTTTTGGTGAATTTATGGAGAAAACAAGGTATGCAGTTACTGTTGCATACTTCCCTGTCAAAACTTAAACTTCATCACAAAATTCAGGCAGTGACTCCTGAAAAAGAAGTGGATGTATTTAAGCTCTAAAGTAGCTATATTATGAAAATATGATTTTTGCTGTTTTTAGTGGTTTGTAGACTAGAAAACGTTACGGTGGTACCGAGAAAATGTGAATGCTAGTGTGCCTAGTAGATGTATAATGATCTAGTAAAATTTTCAGATCTGGAGTTGGAGGAGTTCTCCGTAGTTTTATACCCCATTCAAAATTACAGACTTTATCTACATCCAGAAGAATGTTATTTGAATAATTTGCTATGGACCATATTCAGAGTTTCATCAATATTACATCAATAGTTACATCAGTAGTTTACGATGGAAATGTTACTCATATTCTGAGTCGGGTTAGGCAGCTGTTTTTCTTAATATAAAGTCCACCTAAAGTCAGCTATCCATTCAGATTAAGCAAATCACCTCCATGTAGTTCACATCTCCAACGTTGCTAGATTTTTCCTGAGTAGAAGTGTCCAAGACTGGATTTTTCAGTAGCATCTCAAACACTGCATTTAAACATGAGCCCAAAAAAATCAGGTATAGAAAATGCAGATGAAAGTAGCACATAGCTTGTTTTTTTTTTTCCTTTGCTGTCAAATATAATAAGATGTAACTACTGCTAGCTAATCACCAATAATGCTACCTTAGCTAGCTATCTACACCTATAGTTACCACAGAAGGTTACCATTGGCTTACCTAGCTAACTAGAACAAATTTCCAGGTTATTAGGTACAAAGTGAACAAACATCCAACAAGCTAATTACTAGTTCATTTATTAAGAGTCATTCATTTGCCTATTTAGGTATGTAGCACCCCTTTGCAGTACTGGAATTAAAATGACAGAGCTACCCTGAGTTCAGTTAACAGACAATATATTATCATCTCTTTTAATGGTTTCCTTCTTTGGTGTGTTGGATTCCCAAGTCTATGTGTTCACTTTCCCAGACAATGAAATGAACTCTTATCCACCACCCGATGAAGAGCTAAATTAATACCATAACACTTAAAGGTGTATAAACATTCAAATGCAACAAAGTAATAGTAAATTTAAATGAACTCTTTACATATTTATAAATGTAGCAATAAACAGAATTTATTTCAATGTTACACCTTGTATCTTTTAAATAAACCAAAAAATGTCTGTCTTTTACCTTGTTTTACTCACAAGAAGGCTTAAATCTGTAACACTTTTGAGGCTCCGAGGAGATGAGGGACTGGGAGACAGACTTGCAGCAACAAAAGATGCGTTTATTCACTGCTTAATTTCACTTTTTCAGCTACTTAAACTGGGACCACACGCATGCACATACATACATACACACAGCAATGGGTTGCTCAGCTCAGCTCTCTCTCTCTCTCTCTCTCTCTTGTTACGTGCTTCTCTCTGCAAGAGCACAAAAGACATAAATAAATAAAGTACTCAAACACAGGTGAAACTCATAACATGTTACCTGCCGGTTCTACCTGATTCCTCACCACCCACAGCTGATGCTTGATCACGCTCCCGCTGCCACAAAATCAAATGAAACACACCTCAAGTTCAATGTACACTTCCATACAAATATATTAAATAAGGGGCCTTAAAACATAAAAAAAGGGAAAGCCAGCAAAATAAAATACCCAAATCACATACGCTGAAGACCTGGTGCATAGCTGGGGTGTGTTGTAGCCAAAAAGTATGGTGGTTACTTCACTCCGAGCGGAGAGGGTGGAAAAAAGCAACCTACTCACAGTTTTCACGATACCACAGCGTGCATGGCTCCTCTCTCCTGAGTCCCGAGTCACAGCCAGAACGAAAGTTTGACGAAGTGCAGGGAAGTCACTCTCTCCTCTATGTTGCGCAGGTAATTTCCAGTTCACTGTGTGAGCAAACAAGCAAAGTCCCCGAACATTCCAGAAAAGTTAGCTATTGCATTCACATTTGCTAACTTGGGCTAATCAAGGCGGCGGGCTGCCAGAATGTTGACTCCTCATTGAAGAAATATTTCAGACAGTCCGACAGTCGGATAAGATAACTCAAAGTTCACAGGTTGTGTGCTTGCGTTATCACATCTCTCAATCCCCAACAAAAATATATGGGTAACATATTTTACAATTTTAACTTGAGAGCAATACTCAGCAGCTCCTTCCCCACACTCTCGCCATGTTCCCCTCCCCCTTTTTCCTTCACTTCCTCCTCACCCCCTGACCTGCAACTCGCTTCTGATTGGTCCAAAAATAACAACCATAATAATAATAATGTAAAATTACACATTTAAATCCCTGTTTTCTTTGTGTACAAATTCAAGTATTACAACACTGCAATCACTGTGAATTTAGTATTTAACAACTAAAGAATATTTCATGCCATGTAAATAAAACGGTCCATGAACTTAACCATAAAAGTACATCTGCAAAATATATACAAACTGTAAAATATCACACTGTTTTTAACCTTTTAATTCTATTTATAATGTTTATAAATGTCCTCTATTTATGAATGCATCAACTTAAATTATGACCTGACATCCCATAGGGCTACAGGTAAAATGAATAAAAATATATTTTTTGTCTTTATGAGGACACTTCTCATAAATACTAGCATTAGCATTGGGATGTATGCACAGTATTTTAATATTTGTTTCTTTTGGTTGGTTAGTCAGCCATGAGCAAAATTTTCTACAAGTCAAATATGTACTCTCTTCCACTCTGTAGCTCAGGTTACCCGCTCATCTGGTTTATTCTGGAAAGCCAAGTGTATTTATTCAGCACATTCATTCATAGTGTGCGTGTGTGTCTGAGAGAGAGAGAGAGAGAGAGAGAGAGAGAGAGAGAGAGAGAGAGA
>JAOTRR010000028.1:6564003-6574919 GCA_028570945.1 Gogo arcuatus | reverse complement strand
GTGTGTGTGTGTGTGTGTGTGTGTGTGTGTGTGTGTGTGTGTGTGTGTGTAACATAATATGATCAAAGTTCAAATATGATCCAAGAAAAATGAAAATGGATATTATAACCGAACTCTTTGTCTACTTATACCAATGCAAGTATTCTAATATTATATAGATCAAACTGTATTGTACTGTACTTTGGTCAATGTCATTCATATACACTATGCACTTGTGGTTTCACATAGTTTGTGAGTTATTCACTGCTAATGTTAGCTAGCTAGCTAACTTTAGCTAGCCTGACAGGGTTTGTGAGGCATATTTATAAATGTTTGTAATTTTCATAATATTAGCCAGTTAGCATGAGCTAATCTGACAGAAGGTCAGATGTTGCATTACATCCATAAACATTCGTAATTCTTACTGCTAATATTGGCTAGCTGGTTAGTACTAGCTATCCTGGCAGGATTTTTAGTCATCACCTTAAATTGTTTGTAATTTTCACTGTTAAGATTAGCACGTTAAGGTTTGGCATCACCATTGTGCAGTGGTTAGCACTGTTGCCTCACAGCAAGAAGGTCCTGGATTCAAACCTCATGGTTGGCGGGGGCCTTTCTGTGTGGAGTTTGCATGTTCTCCCCATGCCTGTGTGGGTTTTCTCTGGGTGCTCTGGTTTCCTCCCACAGTCCAAAGACATGCATATTAGGTCAATTGACTACTCTAATTTGCCCATAGCTGGCCACTGACCATCCGTCAGCATTGGAGGAGTTGCAACCCCTACACTTAGGTGTCACCAGCACTAGCATAGTAAAGCCCAAATATGGATCATGACATTAGCCCTGGCTGAGGCCGACCTTGTAAGTACGTAAGATTAACAACTAGCATGAGTCAACCTGACAAGACGTCTGACAGAATTTTTGAGTCATATCCAAAAATGTTCACTGCTAATGTTAGCTAGCTGGCAAACAGTATCTAAGATGACAAGATAGTCATATCCATAAATGTTTATCATTTTCAATATTAACATTAACATGTCAGAATGAGCTAATCTGACAGGAATTTGTAGTCATATCCATAAATGTTTGTGGTTTTTACTACTAATGTTAACAAGCTGTGAGGTATATCCATACTGTTTTCTAATCTGCTGTCAGACCTCCTCAAATCTGTTCATCTTTACACCCTTAATTTGTAGGTCTTCTCCACCTGTGTCTGAGTTCTCCATCTGTGCCATTACTTCTGAAACCATAAAGTGCACTTGGCTTGTAAACATGTATACATTTTTAGTAACAGCCTGACTCTAAGTGGTGAATTTTGTTTTACAGGGCCATGCATGCTGAGCTCAGCTGTTCTGAGCAGAGCATCATGGGAGCTGACACCTTGCCGAGCCCAAGATAAAATCTTGTGCTCCTAACTGTGGGAGTGCAATCACTTTTTTTTTTTTTTTTTATCATGCTCAGCAAAAACTTTGTTTCATGGACACAAACGAAGCCATCCTTTAATAATATTTGAGATAAACACATCACTTTCTTGGGAAATTAAACTCAGCTTGCAAACCTGGCAGAATCTTCTAAACTGAATTATGAAGCAATTTGCCGTTTCTTGGGGGGTTTTTTTTTCCATCCAATAAAAAGTGATGCTCTGCTGTAAACGTATGCTGACTGCAGGGGCACAAGTGATCAAGGTTCACATGAGAACAGCCAGATGAGACTTTGCTGTTGGGCTTCCTCTCCCATGAAAACTGCTTAGTCCAAAAAAGACCTCCGTTGGCACTGATTATCCCGCTGTGGGTCAGAAATATGATGACTGTTCAGGAGCAAATCTGGGATGCTGACTTCGTAACCTGGGGAAAAGGACAGTATTGTCAAGGGAGGAAATTGTGGGGGGAAATCGGCTTTATAATGAGCACCAATATTGCGATCATTCATCACTCACAGCTCTTGAAAGTGCAATTAGTCCCTAATAACTTGATTCAGTTAACTTTGTCAATATGTGTCATTTTGGATCTGTCCAAACTCAATTGAAATTTGTTAGTCAGGAAATTGTTTAGAGCTGTGATTGTCTTTCTCTTCTATTTGAGGGGAGAATGTCACCATTTTGCGTTTATATTTGATATCGGAACAATAGTGGCCTGAAATACAGGATGGTTATCATTTCAAATTTTATATATATTCCGATGCAACATTAATGGACATGGCCCAACTTCTGATCATAAATAGAGTTTGGTGAAATGTCTCATTTACACAATTTCCCCCTCAACCAAATATACTTTATCAGCCAAGACATGACTGGTGTCTGAAATCTGCTTGGTTTTGTTTCGTAGCTACAAGGTGAATGTAGCTAACAAGAAATGGCAATCCGCTTCAAACCTCATTGTTCAGTAGTCAAACAGACTTGCTGAATTGGTTTGAAATGGCAAAACACATTAACAAACCAAAAATACAACAGCAAAACTAAATGCACAACAGCAAAAAACAACAAATGTGAAAACACTACTGCAAAATGAGAAACATTAACATCAACATTAACTCAAAACAGGACGTGTAGGTCCTTATTAACCATTTCATCACTGCAGACCGCTATTCCGGTCTCATTGTAGTAGGGAAACCCCTATGTATTGTATATGCTGATTGGTTGAGAAGTCGGATTCACCGGGATTTCCTACAACATAATTTAGATAAGCACAATGTTATTTATGTTAATTAGTCTTACGCATCTTTCTTTCAGTAAATATTAGTGGATAAAACGTGAATTTACCTGTGTTCAGTTTATTGTCATAAGTGTTACATATTCTCAAATTAGAATTCGTCTAGTTTCCAACGGTACCAAATATGTCACTATGGCACACACTCTAGTTCACTATATTTTCTTTTAAAATTGTGCACTGGTTTATATTGAATTTATCACAATGTTACTTAGTGTGAATGGTATTTCTTACATAAAGTTATATAGGGTATATAATATTCTGTATATGAAGTTACGCAGTGGTGAAAGGGTTAAACATCACATGCACATTGCTAATTGGTTATATTGTGCATAAGCCTGAAAGACGATAGTAAATGGAAAGCTGGAGGATGATTACAGTAAGAGGAAATATGAGCCTAAAATAATCTACTGACACTATTATTCATACTTATTTTTGTCAAGGGTGTTCATATGATGTTATTGTAGATACATGTACACCGTCAACTTTAATATATTACTGTGTTTTCTAGCCAAAAGGCACAGCTGTTGATTTGCTGGTCAATCTACTGTCCTACTCTCACCTTTGGCCACGAGCTGTGGGGAGTGACTGAAAGAACAAGATCATGGATACAAGCGGTGGAAATGAGCTTTCTCTGAATAATGTCTGGGCTCACCTTTAGAGACAGGGTGAGGAGCTTGGACATTCAGGAGGGGCACAGAGTAGAAGTGGTAGTAGCTAAGGTGGTTTCAGGAATCTGTCTAAAATGCCTCCCAGATGCCTCTTAGGTGAGGTGTCTGCCAACGAGGAGGAGACCCCAGGGAAGACCCAAGACACGCTGGAGAGATTATATTTCTCGACTGGCTTAGGAACACCTCTGGGTCCCCCTGGAAAAGCTGGAGGAGGTGGCCAGGGAGAGGGAGGCCCAGGCATCTCTGCTGGAACTGCTGCTCCCGTGACCTGGACCCGGATAAGCGGCAGAAAATGGATGGATGGATGGATGGATGGATGGATGGTGTTTTGAAATTACAGATCACCATAATTATGTACTTCTTTATACTGTGGAATAGGGGCTGCTATTTGATTTATGGAGCATAACAATGCCATCTGAGTTAAATACATGACCGTTTGGATGTGTATTTATGTATATATTGAGTGAGATTGACTTCCGTTACTATATAGCTACATTAGCCTTTTAACTAAAGAAGCAACTGTTAGAAACCAAACGTGTCCTAATCAGCTATATTTGGTTTAAGGGAGACACTGTATATTGGATTTTCCGTCTGGCTGTTTTATATACAGCATGATGTCCCATGACATCACCACGTCCATTGGTGTTAGTCATCATTGAGATGAAAAGAAGATACGCTGTTCATTTGAAAAAATGCTCTTTTCAACTGCATTGATAAATAATATAAAGAGATAGGACCTGGTAAACAGTGCACCATTACAGGGTTAAAAAACTGCTCCCTTTTGCAGGAATGATCTGTTTGCCATCCATGCTGAAGTGTGTGGTCGTGCGCAATACTACCAAGAGAGTTTGTGTTATTACGGTGAATCGATAGGGGCCGTGAGTCACTTCCGTATGGATGACGGCGCGTCGCAGTTCGTTTGGAATTATATTACGGGCAAGGGGAGGGAGACTCCGGGTGATGAAGAGTATCAATCATCCTGTCTCACCCATGAAGTTGTTTTGCGGGTTAGCCGGGATCGGCAATAATGAAAGTTCACTTGTTTTCGCACACAAAGGAGTTGTGAGTAAATTTAGGTCGTTGAGAAAGGCGCTGTGTGTTGCTGTGTGATTGAGAAGGGGAGACAGAGAGAGAAAGAGAGAAATGGAAGAAGGAGGGGAACTGTAAACAGGAGACAAAAGCACAGGTGTCAAGCTTTTAACCCTTTAACGTCATGATTTAGTGAAAAAAAATACATGTGCACAATGTCTCTTTTCATCTATTTTATAAATAAACATATATAATAGACCCTAAAGTAAACCCTAAATTTAAATGTACTATACAGTAGATATTGCTATTTTCAGTGTTCTAAAATCTCTCTACCTGAACTTACCCTTCTGTGGCTATGGTATGCCTGGACACAATATAATCAGTTGAATAAAATTCATGTTGAATAATGATGACAGAGGTCAATCTCTTTTCAAAAGATCACAAAGTGCTATAAATGGTTGTTAGTTACACATGTATTTAATCCATTTTACTATCATTATATTGTCTCATATTAAATAATATCATGTAATTATAATTGTAACTGACTTTATAAAAGTATTGCTTAATACAGTATATTCATTCATTCATTCATTCATTATTTTACCTTCCCCACTTCCTAATAGGGCTCGCAGTGGCTTAAAAACAAGCTTTAAAAAAATAAAAAATAAAAAATAAAAGTGCAGCCAAGATTTCTCTATCCCTGGTCACGGATTCCAGATCCTCCCTAGCAATCTCCAGATGTTTTCAAGCCAAATGGAGATCATCTGCAAATAACAGGGATGTTACCTCCAGTCCCTCCACTGTGGACACCTCTCCAATCTTGGTTGCCTCTTGATATCCTGTCCATGAAAACCACAAACAGCAGTTAAATTAACACACCCTTGACAGAGTCTGACACCCTCCTTAAACAATTATGAACTAACACCAAGAATGCAGACAAAACTCTCATTGTGCTCATACAGAGACCAGATTGCATCAAGTAGCAACCCAGATACTCTGTACCTCCCACAACAAATGCTGATGCACAATCAGAAAAGAAGCCATTTTTTGTCACATATATTCTACATTATAGCACAGTGAAATTCTTTTCTTCACATACACCAGCTTGTGAGGATGTTGGGGAAAGAGCACATGATCAGCCTTGATACAGTGCCCCTGGACCACATAGGGTTAAGAGACTTGCTCAAGGGCCCAACAGTGGGAGCTTGGTGGTACTGGGGCTTGAATTCCCAACCTTCTGTTCAGTCACCCAGAGCCTTAACTGTTGAGCCACCATTGGAAGCACCTTCTCAAGCTCCACAAAACACATGTAAATTATACTAGCATATTCCCATAACCCATCATTAAGCTGTGCAAGATTAAAAACCTAGTCCACTGTTCAAAGACGTGGGCAGAATCTACATTGTCCCTCCTGAATCCTAGCTTCAACTATCAGAGTCTCCTGTCAAGAACAATGGCAGAGAGTTTTCCTAAGAGGCTGAGGAGTGTCATTCCTCAGTAATTTAAATACAGTCTCTGGTCCCCTTTTTAAAAGTAGGGACTACCATCCCACCTCCCAAAGGCACTGCACCAAATCTCTATGCACCATTGATGAAGCATTAACCACACAACCTCAACATTTTCCAGTGCCTTCAGCATCTCCTGCTGAATCTCATCCACCCCTGCAGTTAAGCCTTGCCATTATGAAGTTTCCTAACCCTTTTTAGGGGTCCAGTACCATTTTAAAGGAAGGTTGAATGTCTGGGGTTCTCGGAGGTTTAGTTGAATGTTGAATGCCCTCATACTGTATTAACCATTTGAATCCACAGCATGGTGGTCACACTTGTTTACTGATTAAAAATACCTAATCAAAACAACACATTTAATTTTTCAATGAAGGTTATCTCAGGGCTTGCATCTCAGCAAATTGATATGACCCAAGGCATCACTGCAAGAAGTTCAGGGACACTCTGCAAGATGGTGAAAAGTCGAAGAAAAGTCTAAGGAATGTGACAGCCCCATAAAGATTTACTAGAAGAAATGTTAAGATTTTTGTTGGGTTAACTTAAGGAAATAATTTGAGCAACTTTTACTTTCTGATTTACAAAAGATGCATATTAGATGTGTGTGTGGATTATGATAAAAGCTTAAATCTGACATATTCTGAGTTTATGTCACAGTCAACTATGTAGCACATGTTGCCTGATTTGCTAGAAAAAACACTGTTTCCCCTGGCATTTCAGGCTGCTCTTTGAGTAACAAACAATCAATGGCAATTACACTGGAACTCTGTCTTTATGGTACTGAATTATCTTAAATCCCACAGAAATCTTATTTCAACAGTATGTTCAAGAGAAAGTGGGTATTTGGAACATTTGATATAAACAATGGGTGGTGCAGTGGTTAGCACTGTTGCCTCACAGCCAGATGGTTCTGGGTTTGAATCTCCCAGTTAACTGGGGCATTTCTGTGTTTGCATGTTCTCTTCATGCCTGTGTAATGGTACTCTGGTTTCCTCCCACTGTCCAAAGGCATGCAGATTAGATCAACTGGCTACTCTAAATTGCCCATAGGTGTGAATGTGGTTGTTGGTCTCTGTGTTAGCCCTGCGATGGATTGGCAACCTGCCCAGGGTGTACCCTGCCTCTCTCTTTAAGTCAGCTGGCATTGGCTCCAGCTTTTCCCATGACCCTGATGGATAAGCAGTATAGATAATGGATGGATGGATAGTAACAGCAATCGCATCTAGTTTTGCAGCTTGTGAACAGCATGGTATCATCCTGTACCTTTATTGGACAAACATGGACACCTAGGTACTACAATAATCAGTGACAATTGGAGAGCATACAGAGGTGATTTGATGGACACCCACTTCACCATTAATCATTCTCAGTGGTTTGTAGATACCCACAGAGGAGCCCAGAATCTTGACTGCATAACTGGCCTATAAAACAAGACTAGTGAGGCAACCGAGCAATCAGACATAACAAATTCTAAAGTAACACCGTTCACTCATTGTTTGGACTCTCTGGCCTGGTGATAAAAATAAATCTGGTACCCACGGTCACTTACTGACAGACAGAGATGCAGGTTTCTATGACTATTTGCACAATTTCTTTTTTCCTCAAATAGTCTACTCATCTACAGTTCACTGTGTTATATATTCAGTGGATAAAAATACCAATGACAGTACTGAAATACAAAAGGCATTTTTCAGCTTAATATCTGTATGTGACTATTTAACTGTATGTGACTATTTAATCCAAATTCTCATCTATACCCATTACACAGATGCATTCTTTAAAAAAATTGTAAGGGTTCTTCAATTGTCTGTTAGAGGGGTCCAAGTACTTGTTTTTCATTCAGATTTCTTCTTCTTCTTCTTCTTCTTCTTCTTCTTCTTCTTCTTCTTCCATAAAATGAATTGTGCAGACCAAACTGTAAGGCTGCATCTGTATACTCATACATCCATACTATTAGTATGCAAAAAGCAGTTTGGAGGGTGTCCAAATACTCAATACTACTACATCCCTAATATGCAAACATACCACACTACGCTACATTACACTATCCCATAATTCAGCTGGAGCCATCGAATAACTGAAGAAGAAGAATTCTCCTGGGGAAAATAGAAAGAAGATGGCTGTCTGAAGAAAAGCCAGTTGCTGCAGTGGTGTACAAATGTATCAGGAATTGTTTAAACAAATTTTTTTTTCGCAGCATATGTGGGTATTCGTCATTTGTGAACATCCAGGTCAGAGGACAGGTAAGATGGTGGCGGGGTACATCCGAATTGTGTCCTTACTACTTGCTCGCATACTTATAGAATGTACTGCCGTTACGGTCAGGTAGCAGGTACTTAACCATCATTAGTACATACTGAGAATTCGGATGCATCCCAGGTAACAGAGTAGTACTTTCTTCCACTACTTAGGCAAGAGAAATGATCCAGATCAGCCTAAACGTTTGCATAAAATAACAAGGAGGTTGGAACTAGAGAGCAGCAAAATATTTCACTGTTCTAAAGATATCAAATTCAGTTGAGGGGGAAAAAGTGAGCATGGCTGTTCAAGAGTCCATAGTTTTGACAACTTCCCATAATATTACAGTGTTCAGCTACACCATGAAATTTTGTTGATTGAACAAATACTGTGTTCTAAACCACATCGGCAATCTGTGTGACATTCCGAAAGACATGAATGTGGTTTAAGACAGACTTCCATTGCTTGTTTGTTACATTAGCCTTAATGCTAATTAAAAAACAGATTTAAAAAATGTCAAACAAACATTCCTTGGCATATCAATTACAATTGTCATGGGAAACATTGTGTACAATTGCTTTTTCCCAACTTGTCACTTTAATATCTGGGTCAAGATGAAATGTTATTTGTGTCCCCTCTGTTTCTTAGTATTATCCAATGTATTATAAGTTGAAGATAAGATGGACTGAGGATTTTGAAATAAATGGTTAAAGTTGATTTAAAAGCTAAAGACACACCCTGGGTCAATAGGACACAACCTTTCTAAACACTCCAGAGGGGTTATAGTGCCCTCCATTATATTCTCCATTATTGCAAGAGTGTGATCATCATTATTTAAAAAAAAACAAAACAATGACTTTGTGATGACAGAAACACACTAAACATTTACCAACTGTATGACATACGGTGCACTTCTACATATGGTAACGACCAACTCTTCCTCCATTGTAAGCGCATTTTAAGGGGAGTAATCACTCTCTATCTCTCACTAGAAGTAGAAGTTTTATAGTATTACCACTAAATTGCTCAAGCAGAGGAATTATCTGTCAGCATGCTAGGAAAGATTGTGATATAAAGCACTAAGTAGGACTGATCGAACCCGGGTGGCCCAAAAGCCACAAAAGTTGTGATGGACGAGCATCTCCATCACACTTTGAGATGGAAGTATTTTTTGATATTTTGATTTTGCTGGAGAGAAATTCGCAGCTGACTTTGTTACGTTCTTTAAAAAAAAGGGACCAAAACTGGACCTTTTGAGATTGGGATATTGATGATTGCTGGAGTGGGCTACTCACATCTACTGTAAAGTCCAAAAGACTGAGTCTGTGACAGACCACTAGGGGCAATATAACAAATTGTATTTCTCAAACAACTCGCCATCATTCTTCACTAATATAAGTCTGGTGCATTCTGTTCTTATTGCCTGAAAGCAGAAGGGACAACAGAAGAAAGTGCAGACTGAGTTAGTATAAGAGGTCATTCATTAAGACCTCATGACAATGAACAATAATTGCTTTCAATAATTCTAATAATATTATTAATATCTGATTTTTGTCAGTTCAGTTGGCCATGTAAACAGAATAATATAATGATATTCAAAATATAAGAGTAAATACAGTATTTACACTATTGTCCATCAAAGTTGCCCTAAACAGCTCAAACACACACCAAACACAGCAGTCATTGCTCAAATATCAGTACAATTATATGGATAAAATGCAATCTGATGCAATCAGATCTAATATATATTAGATGTATTCTGAGATGCTGTTCTGCTCACCATGATTATAAAGAGTGGCTACTTGATTTACCATAGTATTCTTGTCTCCTAGAACCTGACTATTCTCTTATCTCTCTCTCACCAACAAGGAGTTTCCACAGCAGGACTATCATTGACTGGATGCTTTTTTTTTACACACCATTCTGTGTAAACTCTAGAGACTGTTGTGTGTGAAAATCAGCAGAGATCAGCAGGTTCTGAAATACTCAAACCAGCCTGGAACCAACTATGCTATGGTCAGAGTTATTGAGATCACATTTTCCCCATTCTGATGTTTGATGTGAACATTAACTGAAGCTCTTGACCTGTATCTGCATGATTTTATGCATTACGCTACTGCCACGTGATTGGCTGATTTGATAATTGTAAGAATGAGCAGGTGTAAAGGTGTTGAGAATAAAGTGGTACTGTATAATCAATATTCATTCATATATATTCTTTTCTTTTTATTTTAATTATACATTTATATTTTTTTATTTTAAATTTTAATTAAGCAAGCACATATACAACAGTAAAGTGACTTTAAAAAATGGCAGGAATTTTTACAGTTACACCACATCGTTTTTACTTGGTGTAAGAGTGTACTGTCAGGAGACAAGATACCATACATTTATGTTCTCAGACAATGTAAAATGTCTGTCAGGTCTAATTATGCCTCTTAAATGAGTTTTAAAGACATACTGTATTCCGTCACAGTGACCACATCACCACAGCTAAAGTAGTGGCTTCTGAAAGATACAACAATTTTAGGACAATATTTTTTTCTCAGAGTGTATACGATTTTGAAATTTGAGTTTAGTTTTTTTTTTTTTTTTTTTTTGCCAAAAACTATTTATTTATTTATTTATTTATTTATTTATAGTTTTCATATTTTTTCTACATGTATAGTACCACTCAAAAGTTTGGACACCATATAATTCAATGGTTTTTTATTTTTTTATAAATTAAAAGGCACTTCAAGTCTTAAAGTAATGATGGATGTCATTTCTCTTTACTTAGTTGAGCGGTTCTTGAC
>JAOTRR010000028.1:6510892-6529175 GCA_028570945.1 Gogo arcuatus | reverse complement strand
AGAACTGACTGTTCTCTTGCTGCCTAATATATCCCACCCACTGCCAAGTGCCATTGTAACAACATAATCAATGTAATTCACTTTACCTGCCAGTGTATGTTACATATACAGTATGTATGCTATGACCCTTCCATGGATCCTGGGAGCTTAAGGGTTAACAAATGATTCAGTGAAGTGAAACTTTATTGAAAAATGTGATTACTGGAGAGCTGATACTCAAACACGCTAACACATTTATCTCTTAACATGCACCCACATATTTGCTCTGTCTCTATTTTACACACATATTGGGGTTACATTTAGGAAAAGTGTTCTCAGAATTGATACCACAGTTAACCCGAGGTGCGAAATAACAAGTACTGTTACTGTACTTAAGTCTGTTTTTTTAATCATCTGTACTTTTTTCTTTTACCTAATACTTTTAACTTTTTCAGACCACTTCAAGTAGTTGAATTACTAACAAATCTAAAATTTAAACTGATACCCATCTAACTGCTGCTACATAGGATACACTTTGTAATTATCAGCTTGTATTGTGACAGCTAGCTGGTAGCATTTGGCTAGTTTACTTCATCGGAGTTATTACTGTATGTTACTAGCTTTTGACTGACTCATGCTAGTTATTGTTATGCTAACTAACATTTGTGAGATTAGGAATAAAGCTGTTGCTAGTTAACCTAGCTCCCACGTTCCTTGTTTTTTTGTGAATCTTTGTTCTACTTTCATACTTAAATTTAAGAGTTTATACTTTTCTCATTTTGAGTGAAAATTTTGAAGATGAGCTTCAAATTTTATGACAGTATTTATTGAGATGAATAGTTGCACTTTTACTTGAGCGAAGATTTTGGGTACTTCTATCGTCTCTGATTATAATTCTAACCAATGGTAAATCACAAATAATATATATCACTAATATATAATTTAAAAGTTTATATATAACTTTTTCATTTGAATCTGAACTGCATTTTGTCTGAATAACAAGCACGGTACACAGAAAAGTTGTAACCCTTTTGTTCAAACAAAAAAACCCCACTAAACGTACAGTTTTGTCATGTGTCCTTTTGTGAAATTTGTACTTTGATTAAATGATGTGTGCTCAGTCTATCAACTTTCAGTTTCTCCTCCAAACATATTTTAGCGGAAAAATAATGACAGAGTAAATAATCCACTTTGGTCATGTTCATTACACCTGTGACTGAGTATGTAACATGCATACTGTTGACATATTACAGAAATGTCACCAAAATGGGCTAGAATATATTAGCCCATTGGAGCTGAAAACTAGGCGGGCGTGTCATGCTGTGTAGTCACGTGACACAGCTGTCACTGATTGGCTGCATGAACCTACAGCAGAGAGCATCTCTGCCTACAGCACTGGGTTTGTTTCAGTTAGCCCACAGCCTCGCTTCATATCATTCTGTGTGTTTTTTGTACGACCGCTAGTGGTGCTGTTCCACTCAGTTTAAAAAAAAATCACAAATAATTCTCTTTAAAATGTTTGTTAACTGCAGATAAGATGATGTGGATGCCCAAAATATAGACCCTTATATTGATTTTTCTTTTACCGTTGAAATACAGGGGGGGCTCAACCCTGCAAGCCCATTGATATGAGCCGCCCCTAATTCTAGCCAATATGTCACACCAGAGCTCATCTCCACTTGCTGTTCCATTCAACCAAAAGTGGCTCCACTCCCTTGAGCTACCTGCCAATTTAACCCCTGGCTTGTGGCTGTATCCTAACAGTGTGCATCATAAAGTGTAACAGTACTAACAGTGGGCCTCATTTACCAATCTGTAGTAATATTGTGTGTAAATGTTTACATAGGCCAAATAAAATTCCCACCAGATTTACAAAAGTCTCAGTAATGCGGAATTTCTTCATACTCATGTGCATATGTTGATACATACCAATCCTCCATATAGTGCGAAACGTGTTCAGCTCATTTGCATTTACTGATGCGAATAAACCTACATAAAAGGCAAAGCTCACAGAGAGCTGAAAATGACATAATGATTAGTAAACTGTGTAGGAGCAGCTCCTAAACCCTGTGTGCACTAAATCTTACAATAACGCAGCTCAGCCACTGCAGAGCGTCGGCTACCACAGACACACACCAACTCTTCTTCCTTTCATACAGTACCATTTCTTTTATCCTAATTGAACTAACTGGATTTTCAAGCATACAATAGTTAGTGTGTAGACGGTTCTGCGAAGAATTTACAAATATACATATATAACACTATATGGCCAAATGTTTTTGGACACCTAAGTGTTGAACATCCCATTCCCGTTGTTGTTATATGATTGCTGAGCTCTGAACATAAAGATCTCCACTTCAAGGATGGACATTTATATCACTTTTAAAAGCATTACATTTTTAACATTTATTTTAATTTTTTTTTTTTTTTTTAAAGGAACAAAATTAAGAGATAAAGTAAATGTATTTGCTGTGAAGTGAAAAGGAGGAGGGGTCACAACAACCCATTTGGCCTGTTAATGTTTATGAAAATGATCAAGATCAAGGACTGCTTTAAATGACAGTTCACCCACAGACCCACTGATCCTCCTTTAGCCTCCACTTGAAAAAGTTTACACATCTGGTGTGTTTTAAGGGAGATTGAAAATGAAAATCGAAAGGAGCATTAAAGCATTCTCTTCTCGGACAACCTCCCTGCAGATTTGCTCCGCAACAAATGTAGATATTTATCCATCATCCTCAAACAGAATTATTTTGGTTCTGCTCATGTCTGCTCCCGGAGTTCATTATTAATGCATGGCTCACGGCTAGTCAGATTCGACGCAGCTGCTTTACATTATTTACAAACTGGAAATAATGTGGGAAAAGTGGATTACAAGGTGGGAGACTTTTAGAAAAATCTGAAAAATGGATGAGAAAAAGGGGTGCTTCCATAAGCAAAAGAAATCCTTCTGATCTGTCGAAATGCTTTTAGACGTGCATCTCTGTGCTTCTTGTTTTAGCAGAAGTCTTCTTCCTGTTTTGCCGTGCAGTCTGTGTAACTGCTGTTCCTGCTGCTTTCGGGTCATCCTGCAACTCTTACCTTTTAGTTGTGGTTCCGTGAACTTTCTACCTGTATATCATCGAACCAATAATCCTGGCATACTATCTTGTCTAACAACATCAGGTGCAATTTGCTCAAGAATGTTTTCTACAGCATTTATGTCTAGAAATTGATTTATTTTTATGCAACCTTTTCATGCAACCTACATACACATATGCATGGTACTAAACTTTGATTTCTTTTTGACGTGGATACTTTGGTGTCAGGTTTATATTATTTATATGTACACTGTAAGTGTTTTAGTGAGTAAAGTGATAAGTGGAATATATGACGATGTTTCCAAACTTTTTAACAGTCATGTACACAATAAAATCAGATAAAAGGATCAATAAAAACAGATATGCTATGAAACCAACTGCTATCTTCTATACATTCAATTTCTCTCAATTATTGGCTCATGTCATTGGTTCCAAAATTGTTGGAGGGAACCATAGTACAGTGTGCTCCTGGATTATAGGTATTCATTTCGACAGTAGATGACTCACCACACGAAGATATCTCAGCACTGAAAACAGTACGATGACAGTTTACACCCACCGATGTGACTACGAGCTGTGAAATCTATACAGTGAAATAAAAGAGTGAAAAATCCAATGCTTATTTCTGTCTTTCTTTTTCTGTAAGCCAAAGACAATGACATCCAGGACTAAATAAATAAATAAATAAAATTCCAGAGCCTATAATATGTGGTTGAAACAGAAATGTGTCCTCCCTGTGCACGCAGACATTTCCTCCATATTCCCATCATTAGGAAAATCTATAAATATTTCCTGCTTCTGTCAGGCCTTTGTCAGAATCCAGTGAGTCACTGCAAAGTTCTGTCAGTGTTTTTTTTTTTTTTTTTCATTGCTTGGTTTGTTTATATTGCTCTGGTTGTTGGTCTATGCAGCTTCCCATCTGTAGGGTACTCTCATTTTATAGACATTAACACAGCATAAATAATTTTAATGCTAAACACAGGAGCTGGAAAACAGCACTGCACTCTAGTACCAGCATAGTCCGGTCCTACTGTACTGTCTTATCTTGCTATGTTGTCTTTTACAAGGTATTTGGTTGTGACTAGATGTGGGATGCAACAAAAAAGTCATGTATGCAAGAGGTTTTTAGTGCTATGTGGCCACAAACAGTCTTGAAGGAAAAATAAAGACCACCTTCATGTTAATGCTGTGCAACGCATTTACAGCATCCTTAGTAACTGCCTGGTCAGGATTGTGGTTGTTTAATTCAAGATACTATTTATAAAAATAGAACCAACTAAATTAAAGCATTAACAAAAATAACAAGAAGTAGGATTTTTTTAAAATTATAAATTAGCTTAAAAGCTATTTACTGTATGAACTCGAGTGATATAGCTGATGTTGAAGAACTGTCAGAGCCAGTGTTCCAGTGTTTTCCAATGTTTCCGGGGGCATAGTGGTGTAGCACGGAGCCCCTTAAAAGGGTAATTTTTTTCAGAGCTACTTTTTCGTTCCTTCACAATATTTTTACATTACCTCTTAATACTTTTGTGTTCCCTCGGTTAGGGTTAACACAAAAGTATTGCAAGGGAATGCAAAACTTTTGCGAGGTAATGCAGAAGTATTGTGGGAGAAATGCAAAAGTAGCTCAAAAAATCCCCACCATGACCCTTAGGGAATGCTGTAGTATATGTGGTAGGGTTCAAATTTAATTCAAAGGAAGGAAGGAACCCTTCTGATGTAGGCAACACCCACCTCCGGTCTAAATCTGGATACAGGTGTGGCAATCTGGAACACTAAACAAATACAGGTCCAGATAGTAGCACTGCTTACACCCCTCGTCCACACGTATATGGATGTTTTGAAAACTTTTGAAAAGTTTTTACCCCTCCGTTTCAAAACAATTCCCGTCCACATAAACAGCACTTTTCTAAAATATCTCTGTCCACACAAAAACGATTCCAAACTGCTCACATGAGCACACAAGCTCAGTCAGTGGCGACAGTATATCATAAACTATTATGTCAAACATCTCAAGAATAATGCTAAGAGGATGTGTATTGGGGGGAAACATCAACATGGACAAAAGTTCTTAAACAAAAAATGACAAACACAATGATTCATACAGTATGTGTTGGCTGACGATGATGTGAGACTACTGCTTAAAGTTACACTTGGATACAAAGCGTTCAACGAGGTCTTAAACCCCAACACATCATATTCAGGTGCCTCTGCATGAGGATACAATAAAAAATAAAATGAAATGAAATTGCAACCATATAGAGAGTAATACAGTACCATTTTTCAAAAACATTTTCAAATTTCTCTACCTCCAAAATGTTTTCATGGCCAAACTGGTTCCAAAACAAATCTATATCTGTGTGGACAGGACCACAATCAGTAGTTCAAGGTTCTTGTTTGGCTTATTTTCTGAGATTTTGTCTTTTTTTTTTTAATGCATGGGTAGATTGGTATGACATAATTGCCTGATGATTTATCATTGTACGTTCTGTGAAATAAATCCACACTGTCTCCATTGTGACTAGTCTGTTGGCTTGGAATCGGAGACCTTCATCAAACTAAAACTTTTACTGCCAAACATAAAAGCACATCTGTTCCCTGCAGGTACTTCAGGGCTCATCATTATGCAAAAGATGAGCTGGTACTTCTTTCTGCATGTCATTTTAAAGCCATACTGTATATGCAGTGGTTAATCAGACTGATCTTTATTACCTGCTGGCGATAGACAATACTTCATGCCAAGTACCAGATGGCAAAACTGAGACATAAATCTGACAGATACAACGATTGATAGACGGAGTTATATAAGAATCCCATCTGACTGAAAAACAAATAGTTTCAAATTCTACTCAACTACACTGAACTAGACAAATCGCTTGTATAATTTATGAACTGTTATAAAGTTATAGAGTAGGGACTTGGCAATGAAAGTAGGGTTTACTTGTTGCATACTGAATTTATACTTTTATCTGTACTTACCTTGTGCAGTTCGGTATTCAAATAAACTACTTTATTCCGAACAGGTTTACGGTGGATCCGGAGACTATCCTGGGAAATGGAGATCAGGTAGGGGTACACCCCAGACACCAGGGGGGCTGTGATGGACTGGTGTCTCAGGGTGTATTCCTTCCTTATTCATGCCCAGTGTTCCTGGGATAGACTCCAGACCCAGCGTGACCCTGAAAAGCTTAAGGCAGTTACTGAAACCCAAAGAGTAAATAAATGGAACACGTTACTCTGAATTGCATCCACAGTGTTTCCTACATTTCACAACAAAATTAACACTTTTAAACTTTTTTTAATGAGTTCACTCCGTTCACACTGACACTTCATTTCACAAGGGATGAATACAAGTATGACAAGCAACCACTGCTATGTGTTATGAATAACTCATAAGGCAGGCAAAAATTAATATTTGCTACACTGTACTTTTAGTTACTGAACCATGCTGTCAAAATCCAAATTAATATCATGTGTAACTATTTCATTTGCAAAACTATGCCAAAAGGTGATCAGAAAACTAGATTTTGCAGCTGAATTCCTGATGACAGCAACTTTTTTTGTGTTAAGACCATACATTGGAAGTAGGGCTGTATGATATATTGCTATGACAGTGTACTGTGAAATCTGAAATTGTTGGTCATGTTTTCTACTTACAATCTCATAATCACAAAGTCTTTGCATTCAAGGGCACCGCTAGCCTGATCTGTTTTGGTACATTCCTAACATTTACCCCTGTTGTAAGAAAAAAAAAAAAGCCAAATTGATGATCACCTCCTGATACCTGTCTTCTCTGAGAACAGTATGAAGACTATAGCTGAATATTTTGTGTGAAAAGAAAATACAGATGGGTGACAAAGAAAAATTGCTGTGACAGTTATACTGTGGGATGTATTTATTTTGCTGGCATGATTCGAATCCGCTTGTCCCCTTACAGGCGAGATTCGCTGCAAGTCAATACAAAGTTATTCTGAATCATCATCTTTATCACTATCCTGATAGAAGTGGTCTCTCAGGATGACTCCGCCCCCATCCACAGGGCATGAGGCTCACTGAATAGTTTGATAAGGATGAAAATAATGCAAGTCATATACTATAGTCTTCACACTCACCAGATCTCAACCTAAGCGAAAACCTATGGGAGACTGATGTATTAATATCCATCTTCAAAATGACGGAATATAATTTGGAAGACTGGTGTTCATCCCTCCGTGAAATCCCAAAGTGCACTGAAGCCGTTCTGGTGGCCCAATACCTTACTTGTGCCCTCTGGATATGGGTGTTTGCAAATGTCAGTATATACACTATATGGCCAAAAGTATGTGATCACCTGACCATCAAGTCCATACATGGGTGTTCCCCAAACTGTAGCCACAAAGTTTGAAAGCACAAATTTTCTAGAATGTCTTTGTATTTTGTAGCATTAAGATTTCCCTTCATTGCCCTTCAAGGGTCTGAGCTCAAACCTGTTCCAGCATGACAATGCTCCTGTGCACAAAGTAAGCTCCATGAAGACATGGTTTGCCAAAGTTGGTGTGGAAGAACTCAAGTGGTCTGCACGGAGCCCTGACCTCAACCCCACTGAAGACCTTTGGGATGAACTAGAATGCTGACTGTCCCCCAGACCTCACATCACTGACAAAATCTAGTGGAAAGCCTTCCCAGAAGAGTGGAGGTTATTATAACAGCTAAGGGGAACTAAATCTGGATTGAGGTGTTCGAAAAGCATATACAGGTCTGATGGTCAGGTGTCTGCAATCTTTTGGACATATAGTGTATATGGTGACAGTTTAACATGTTTAAAAAACATGTTCCTGAGTCGCGCAACATAAACGCATTCACTCTATCATCAGAAGATCGCAAGTTCAAATCCACAGCTATTATGCCACAGATTTTTGGGATAATCCATGACCAGGAGCCTAAGAGCACAAAATTGGCCTGTGATCTTAGGGAGAGGAGGCATAATCCCTCTCCCCAATTACAACAATATACACCATATACAGTAGCCAATCATGGGTGTCTGTGAGCTCATGCATAGGGAAGTGGGCGGATAGCTTTCCTCCGAGTGCGTGTTATGCTGCCCCCTATAGTTTGATTCAAAAGATGCAGTTGGCTGGCGTCACGTGCCTCGGAGAAAGCACGGGATGACCAGCTACCTTGGTTGTTAGCTGTCGTGTGATAGGGGAGGCCTGTCTGGTGGGTGGGAATTGGCCATGACTAAATTAGGGAGAAAACTGGGGAGAAAAAAAACATATTTGGTAAGACTTTCGCACACACTCTTATTTTAACTCTTTAATTTGAACTCTGTGTTATTTGGTTATGTTGACCATTTGTCTTGAACATTTATTAACCAGTAGTAAAGTGTAAGACAGACAAAAGGAGAAAAATGATGATATGCTATCACCATTACACATTACGTTACTCTTGTGGTTATCAGTCAGAAGTGTAACTAACTACAAGAAGTTACATTATTGTGCTACCTTTTTGTACCGATTGTCTACTTTTTCTCCTGTGCTTTGTTAAAGTTTATGAGGTTTCTGGGTTTCTTTATAAATTAATATATACAGTACTGTGCAAAAGTCTTAGGCACCCTATTTTTTACTACAAACTTTGTACTAAACTTTGTACTCGAACCATGTAAGGACAGACCCCACCCCAAACCCTAACCATATATGGTAAGTGTGTGACATCTCTCTCTGCCTACATCAAATCCCGCAGGCTGCAGCGAGATATACTTGCAGACTTTTGCACAGTACTGTATTTGTTTGCTACACTGCACAGCACTAATGATTAACACAATACCGATCTGACCAGTTCAAAGGTAAGTCAAAGTGCAAAGTCTGCTCTAAGCCACACAGTGAGAGTTTAAAATTAGCGAATTCCGATAGTGATCTGTTTTGTCATACCAGAGTGCTGTTGAATTCTTAAATCTGATTGGTCAGTAGGTGTTGCTTAATTTTCTATAACAGCAGCTCAGACATCAGTTCCAGCTGTAATTCAAATCACAGGTTCTATCTATCGTTACTATAGTAACAACTTACATATGGCAGATACGCCACATGAACGGGTTTGAAAAACAACAACTGTGTTTGTTTAGCATTTTTGGAAGGAGTCTCCAGTGTCGGTGCTTTGTAACAGTCTGAGGTAAATCATTTTCTGCTTTAGAATTTCACCATAAAAAGATGCATTTTATCTCTTTCAGAGAGAGAAGAGATGCTGGTCAGGAAACGATAAAAGGAACTAACTTCAGGGACATAACTATAAAAAAAAGTAAAAAGTATGAAATGACGTTCTTTAATAAAATTGTAATTGCTGTGGTATAAGAGGAATAAAACCCTTCAGAGTAGTAACAGCATCACACCCCCATCATTGATTTCTTTTCCTATAATAACACACGCCATCATGTTTTATTCCTTACTACCGGATGCATTTCTTCTTCAGTTTATTTGTAGCACATTTGATTTGTTTGTTGCCTTTCTCACATCTTTGTACAGGATATTAAATCTGTTAACTACAGTCAGACTGGTTTGTGACATAGCAACTCTTGATTGTTCTTTTTTTTGTACTTTTTTGGTTTGTTTCATTGCTATTTACATTGTTCAAACTGAAAAATTTAAGTTTATTATTTAAAATTATTTTATTTAAAATTAAAATTTGTCAAATTAAGTCAAAAGAGAGCTTCGGTCACTTTTAGATCACATTAACATTAGAATACGTATAACTTTTCTACTGAAACGATTTAAAAATATTGTAAAATATAGTTTTTGCTTTATTGTGTCTGTTTAACCTTTGCTGCTTGGTACAAATACTATAATGTTCGATCCTTCTTAAACATGAATGTAGTAGCAACTTACCATTGTACATTCCCACTACTTACACTGAAACTTGCATTCTGCTGTTTTTCAATACCGCAATACTCATGTAAACTTTACACTGAAAGATCTGCTGAGCGAGACTGGGAAATACTGATGGAAATCATTGTAAATGGTTTGGATTTGCCTTATATTCATTAATGTCTTTGTGGTGAAGAACTTCAGTCACTGACTTTATTCGCAAATGAAGTAAGACATCTTTATAAAGCTGTGTTCGTGAAGATCATCACTCACCCAGGTTTCACAATCGTTTCTCCCAACAAACGTAATTAATCCATCAATTACTATTCAGCAACTGCTCTTTATATTAAGTCGATACGTTTGGGGGGAAAACCGAGATGTTAAAACACAACAATGATAGTGATAAAACAACTTGATGAAATACTGTAGGAAGCACAAATATCACACATAGAAACACAAAAAAACAGCATTCTTCATCTGTTCCCTTTGAACACAACGAGATCCTTGGCATGTTTGTTTGACCTGCATGTTGGATATGTGACAAAATATTTGTTAAGGCATGTGCCGATATTGCATTTTTCTAAGGTAATAACCAAATGATTAAATGATTTTCAAGAAAAAGGCAGAGCTACAGTTCTGCCTGCCATCATTTTCTAAAATCGCATTAACAGAATTACAAGATTGCCTTCAAATCTGTCTAAAACTTTATGCTGACTCCATAGGCACCCTCTACCTGAATGGAACACAGGTCTAGTAATGATATTTGGTATCCATGGTAACAGAAATGAATTAGGTGAAAACCTTGCTATGTTATATAACTGATTATCGGCGCATGCCTAATACAAATTTGCATTTGCAGTGGTATAAAATGTTAATTTGTTGTTGCAGAGATTTGGGAAATCATATGAATGTGCTAATCAAGGAACCTGAGCAAAAGGTGTAGTCTTGTTTCTACGCAAATAATCAGAGGTAACTAAATCGGATGCTAAATTCAGCCATTTACAATTGTTTATCCATAGCTGCCATTGAAGATGCATTATTATCGGCTTTATTATTGTTAGTCCTGAACAAGGTAAACAGAAATTGAGATGATGGTCTTGAGCCGCCTGGTCTTGGTTCTTGACTAATAAACTGGACAATAATGTACAAGTGAATATAAAAATATGATAAACTGAAAAGGTTACTTCAGTTCTATAAAGCTGGATCGTGTGCTTTTGATGGCAAAATGCACTTCTATTTCACAAGAAACCATTTTGTAGGTTATAAACTATTTAGACAGGAGCAAGGAACATATATTCACACACAATGTAATCAAACATCTATAAGGGAAGCACCTTTTTGGTTAAATCGCATTTCACTACGAAATCTACATTTTAAATAAAAGCTATTCGTCAACCTCTGATTGAATCCATGTTATTACATTTGGACTGCGATTTAATTAACCTGCTCTATTAATCTAAATGAAAGTACCAACATCAATTTCAAAATTGCCATTTCATGTGAAATTAGAGAAGAGATTATACACAAGCTAGTACATTAAAATATAAAGCTGAGCATCACTGAGACCTGTTTTAATTAGAACAGATTAATGGATCTCTTAATGCACCAATCAATCCTCTTGCCCTTGCACTGCTTTGCATAGTGTGATATGAATGCCAATTAAATAATTAAGCATAGATTTCTAAGCCTGATTAATATTCTGATAAAATTCTGAGCATTTCCTGATTCTTGAGCTTATTTTGACTTTATCAGCATCACCGACCCTTACAGGTGGAAAACTCCACCTTGAACGATGTCCATATTCGTTTTTATAAGTAACGTCATGTTCAATGATGTCCAAGATTTATTTTGGAATGAAATTCTGAGTTGACGTTTTTTTTAAAAACTTAATTCATTTGTCTATTTTCACTTTGGCTAACAGTTTCCTACATTACCCACAATGCTGTCTGACTACCTGCTGACAGTGGTAGTATCATCTCTACCTAAAGAAAGCAATGCAGCAGCGCTTTAGTCCTTTAGTCTGTCCAGCTCTCTCACCTCCTCATCTGTACACTCTGCTCAAACCGATCAGCTTCCAAAACTTCACTTTTCATGCTACTACTGCTGTCAGTGTCGTCGTGCTCATCACATCCTAGATTGCTAACTAACTGAGCTGATTCTGAGTCCACTGCTTCCTTGTTGGACTTTCAAACGTCACGTGTTCATTTTTTGGTGCAAACAGCAAATCCTGACTGTTATCCCTTATAGTTGAGATTGTTTTTTTTCTCCTATTAAACACCATTCTAACTGCACTATCAACGTACGAACATAACGAAAATACAACACCAATCAAATAATTTGCACCAGAATTGCTAAAGTTTCAGGGTGGACTATTCCTTTAATGGACTAAAATATATGAAACATTAGTTATATATGTTATAGCAGCAGCATAAATCAAAACTATTCATTTCAAGGATTCGGAAGGGAAGTAGCGACTACTGTTCGTCACACGTTTTTGACTAGAATTCTTCTGTCAGGTTCCCCAATAGATCCAAAATCAATGTGTACCTTTAGCGTGAATCTGAGCAACAACAAATTTACCAATATGAGATAAACTAATGCTTTTGATACAAAACAAACCTAACGGATCACTTGAACTCCACAAAATGTCTGTAAACCATTTAACATCAACTTGATCCAAAAGTGCAATTTTACTACTGTGTCCCAGTTCAGTAGTGCTTTTCCTGCAAGTAATCTTTCATTTTGTTTGGTAAAGGTAGTTTCTGAATCAGGTCAATCCGTGTGTATTGTCGAATAACGAATCGGCACAAATACTGCAGCGAACGTACTTGCATGAAACGGGATACGGGATTGGTCAATCGAACCGGGTACGTCGCAGACCCTGGCTGGCGTGATCTGGAGTAACAAAACGCACCATTTTCAGAGTCCTTAATGGAGTGCTCGATGAGGTCAACGATGGACGTGTGACCTTCGACATCAGGCTGTTCGTAAAAGCTGAATCTTCCGTTCGAATGTTCGATCCTGGTGTGAAGAGTCTTGCCTTGTGATCGAAAGCTCAAACTGAGAAGATAGCGGTCATCTGAGCTATCGCGCACCAAAAAAGAACCATCCGGAAGGTCGATGAGTTTGTCCTCAGCTTCCCATCGCGTTATAGGTCCCCAGTACCAACCCTGTTTAGCCAATTTCTTCAGCTCTTCCGTAAGGCTCGTGACAACCATTGGTCCACTGCTTTGTACTGAATCGTATACCCTGCTGACACCAGGAGCAAAATTTGGGTCGAAGTTGAGATGGTGCCTCACTCTTTCGGCAACGTGGGAATCAGCACCACCAAATCCAGAATAGGTTCTTGGAATTTCGCCACTAGAAACAGGAGAAAGCGAAGGCGAAAGTGAAGGAGCCTCGGATCCTGAATTTTGAAGGCCTATACCCGGAGTACCAAGTACAATCCCATTCATGGATTGATCCATGAGAATATCCGACGTTAAAAGATCATGGTCAACAAGGCCTTGATCCAAATTCAACGATTCGTCATTGACTTGTTCCATCACCTCTATTGGTGAGGTGCCATCCAAGCACAACGAGTGGGACGATTCGGGGTACATTCCCTCATCTAAAGGCATTGTGTACTGGATGTAGTCCTGAGGTGTCAGTCCAATAACTACAGGCACGTGTTCTTCCATGTTTAAATGCAAGTCACTGTTTGGAGGCTCTAAATTCTTCATAGTTTCGCTTCGATCGTCAAAAAGTCCCTCCATTTGGATGTCATGGAATTCTTTTCTGACACCGTTAAGGGACGGACTGGAGCTAGGTGTGTGAACCATGGCTTTTACCTTCACCTCCATCTTAATACAAGCTTCCTCAGGGTCAACGGCTCTTATGGGCCAAGGGGAAGGGCTGTAGTGATGACTCCGCAGGGAAGCTGATCTTAAAGGGCGCTGGGCTTTGGCTTCATTAAAGCTTATGGGGACTGAAGAAGATGAGAAAGTATCGTCGTCATCTCCCAAGCCCATTGAGGCTGACCCTCCTTTACTTTTAGGTTTCTGTTTGGAAGAAAGTCTCCTTTTTAAGGTCCCCATAAGACTTTCACTCTTGGATCGGTTCTTGTGGGCCCTCACGTCCTCACCATGGAGGTCACAAGCTAGGTCTTTGGTATAACAACTCCCAAACAGAGAGTCGTCTTTTGTGAACTCGGGGGCCAACGATGGCTTTTGGAGCATCACAAAATCTCCATCCTCTTTGCCCTTGATGTTGAACGACTTTCGGAACGTCTTAAGGCTAAACGTCTTCTTCATCCTGATGTTTTCACGGCATGGGAGGTGATAGCCAACGGTTACTATCCTTCCATGTGACTGGAAATGCTAATCACAACATAGTTAACCTTGTCATCTGTGGAAAAAAACAAAACAAAATGTGTTGTTAAATGTGTTATATGCACTCAGAAAATCCTATCCTATCTAAATTACTATCTCTAGCCTAACCACTTTATAAGGGATTAGCACAGTGACTTATTTGCATTAAAAAACTTTATTTAGTCGTGTCATGTCAGTTAAGTGGCGTACACACAGGAAGAGACTAGCAGCTATGTGGCAATGAAAGGACACGGAAGGTCAATGAAGTTCGGCGACTTGTAGCAATGACAGGCAAAATAACCGCTGGCAATGTGAAGTGGGCAGGTACCGAGTTAAACAAATCTCAACTTTGAGGCGACGCAATTGAGGTGACTATCAATGGGAGTGAAGGATACCATTGACTGACAGATGACACCAACACTGAGTTATAAATAAATATACAAGAGGGATACCCCAGAGGCAACCAGAGCTTGGAATGTCCACTAGCACCCAAGGGTCAGCTACCAAGCGATGGACTACGAGTGAATCGTTTTATATATGAACAGCCCTTTACCTGCTTCATGATTATATGGTTCTTAATCCTAATAACTGTATGGATTTCCCAGTGATTAAGAACTTACGATATTTAGAAAATACAAAAAGAACTTAAGGCATCTATTATAGACGTTCTGTATGATGCTTTATGCTTTTTGCTCATGAGCATTAAATCTTAACACTTCAAGGCACACACAGATATCGTTCCTGGGATTCCACTGCAAAACAAGGCTCTGTTTCTGTTACAGCTCCAGGATTATTGAACAGCCTACCTTTTTATTATAAAGGCTTCTCCTTTAAATATGATAGACATATTTAAAACCAATTTAAAAACTTTTTTTTAAATTTGTATTTTAATTCATTGCTTAATTTCAATGACTGTGCAGCACTTTGGCTAATATTTGTTGCTTTAAATTGTTATATAAATAAAGGTTACATGAATTCACTAATGTACACACAGTCATGTATTTTTACAAAGCTCTTTCTTGCTATTCTCTTTTCTTTCTTAAAAAAAAAAAAAAACCCAATATCTTATATTATTCTCATTTACTGTTGTAAAATTTCCAAGTAACGTGACAACTACAATCTACTGTAAATACATGTAGCTACTTTAAGGCTTTACTACATTAACATTAGTTATGTGTTGTCCCTGCTAGCTAGTTAGCCGCCTAGCGTAACTTATGACTATTGCTAAAATTTACTGCACCAAATTGTCAATAAACACTTAAGCTTTCAAAACTGCAGCTAAATTATTCATTCAAGGATTCGGATACCTCCTTATAACAGAAATACTTTAATGCTTCTAAGCTAAATAACCTTTAATTTGCGTAGCTTTAAGCTATATATGGGCCTGACTAAGCTAAACTAACTTAGCTAACACCAGGCCTAGACATTCCGCACTAAAGCTAAAATTATTAACAGCTAACGCGTTGTTTCGGTACCAGAGTGTATTCATATCAGTTACAGCGTAACTATTGTAAGTAATTGAATGTGAACGCTAACAAGCAGAAGCTAACGAATCTAGCTAACACTAACAAAGCCCAAATGGATAGATAAGTAACTTAGTTGAACTGCAAATAAACATAAAAGAAACAAAGAAAGAAACTTTGCACTTACTTCTGGGGCCTTCAGAGTAAAATCCAGCTTCGTTGTATTTTCCTTTACGAATGTTAAACGACTTAAGTCAGGCAGACAGGAATGCTGTGTTAGCTAAAACGCTAACTTCTATGCTATCTCGCTAACTTAGCTAGCTAATATGTATAAAACTGTTTCATTCGAATTATTATACAGCGCTTTCAGTGAGGACTGATATGTGAGCGGGTAATGCGTGTGAACCAGACGTTATAGCGCTGCTCTCCATTTATAACGTTTATATAAACAGGTAATAATTTAGATAGGCTAAGTTGAAGTAAAGTCTCTGTGCCGTTTCTTCCTTTCTTGGTGGCTTTGCTGTTTTTCTCCTTCCTCTCTGGGTTGCCAGATTGATTCATGCATCAACCTTTTTACTGAGAAAAATCCACTTTTACTAAGGTGTCACGATACACTCCGATTCGAATCACGATACTGGCTTCACGATTCGATTCAGTTCGATTTTCAGTATATTTTGAACAAAATTTGAATGTAGAAAAATTATGACTGAAATGGCTCCTTTTTATTTCTGAATTCATAAACAATACAAAACAATGTGCATTTTTGTCTGTATAAATATATTTTAAAAAATACATTTTAAAAAATTGCTATGAACAGAGGTTTAATATTGTAAATAAATGTACTACAGGTTCACCATGTCTTAAAAATAAATAAATAAGTTCCACTGATTCCAATGGTGCACAATGTCACTTTTTTTTTACACCCCTAGCTTTTAACTATTTAATACTGGGTTTTATGCCTATTCTTATTATTATTCTGAGCTGTTTAATAAAAAATAATGAAATAATACAACAGTATAAGAAAATAAATAATTATTTTATTTATTTATTAGCACATATTTTTCATATTTTAAATTAATTAAATTTACTAATAAATGTATTTCATTGTAGTGACCGGAGACCATGGAATGTCAATGAAATTCGGCAACTTGTAGCGATGACAGGCAAAATAACCCTTAGTGACACAAAGTGGGCGGGTACCAAGTGAAACTAATCTCAATTTCGAGGCGACACGATTAAGGTGACTACCAATGGGAGCGAAGGATACTGTTGACTGACACATAATTCCAATACTGAGTTATTAATAAATATGCAAGAGGGACACCTCAGAGGCAACCAGAGCCTGGAATGTCCACTGGTGACCAACGGTCAGCTACAAAGCGATGGACAGCGAGTGAATCTATGTATATGTGGACAGGCTTTTACGTGCTTCATGATTATCTGGTTCTTAATGATAATGGATTTCCTAGTGGTTGAAAACTTAAAAATGAAGAAAATACAAAATATTTTCCAAATTTTAAATTCATTAAATTAACTAATAGATGTATTTAAATTATTTAAGTTGTATTAAATAATAATTACATTCTCTATTATTTCTATATATATAATATAATATATATTCTATATTATAAGCCGTACATTACTCAGCTGTGGCCACTAATAAATAATCTTACTTATTTTATTAAGAAGAGACCTTACCAGTGGGACAACATACTTTTTACAGCTTGACTATTATACAAAAATAACAGACCAACTAATCAATAAATATAAGTAAATGAATCACTGTGGCCTGACCAAAGATTTAAAATTCTAAATTAAAAAAAATGTTAGTGCTAGTTATGTTGCAGACAACAACCTCTTAAAAAGTTTGATTTATTCCAAAGTTTCAAAGTTCATTGTTTATTTCGTAAAGAACCAAATTCTGTCCATGAATACCTGTTACCTGCTAGGTTAATTCACCATTTATATGAATAGAAACCCATTAGTCCTAGTCAAAGAGTGCTAATTTGTACACATTGAAGGATGATGAAATGAAATTAATACTCAGCAGTTACTTAGAGTTTTGCTCTAGCAATGAAAACCTTTTAGAAAGCTTCAATAGTTCTACTACATCATTTTTATTTTTTTTTTAAATAATATCCCAATGTGATAATAAGAACAACAATAGGAAGGCAATACGCCCAATCTGGCCACCCTGTGTCCCTCATCCACTCCTTTGTTGCTGTTAAAATGTTGGTGATGGAAGGAGATAGAGTTCTTTCATGCCACATGTATTAGAATGTATTTTAATAATCATCATCATCATCATCATCATCATCACCCACAAATGTAAAATTATGCACAGCTCATTGCAAAAGGATACATAAACCTCACAGATCTCAAGGCAAGATATGGGGAAAGACATTTCTAAATGAATTACCCAAAGTGAATTACAGAAATGAAAAATATCCTCATGCTAGTACAAATAATTCAGGCTCTAAGTCAAGGGTATCAAATGCAAATTCTGCCCAGGCCATAACTGAAGTCTGTAGTTATTATTATTATTATTATTATTATTATTATTATTATTATTATTATTA
>JAOTRR010000028.1:6303803-6315183 GCA_028570945.1 Gogo arcuatus | reverse complement strand
TGCATATCTCCCCCCCCCCCCCGCAACAGGAAATGAGCTCCTGCAGGTTCATGGGAATTGTTTGTACTTTCTTGGAATGTGACCAGATGAGAAAAACACTTGATGCAAATGAGGTGTTAAATGAAATAAACACCAGTGTGTCACTGAGTGTGAGAAGGGCTTTGTTTTCTTTACAGAGCAGACAGCTTTCAGAAGGCGTTTCCTGTTCAGGAGGTTTTAAAATCATAATCTTTTTACTAGTGTGAATACAAATTTTGAATCGGAATGTAAAATGCCAAATGTACAGCCCTTGATGTGGTACAGCCCTCTAATTGAAACTGAAAGTCAAAAGTAAATAAAATATCTCATGTTTAACTTATGGTCATAATCAATAAAAACTGACTGTACTGTGTATATTTATGTAGTTTATTTTCCAGGCATTTAATTGCTCCAGAATATTAGGAGGTACACCTAACTTAATTCTATCTGCATAAACAAAAAATCAGTGTACACTGTACACTGCACACCATATTAATATAGCAGGCTCACAAATGGCACTTAAGCTCCCCCTACTGCTGCAGACTCAGGCTAGTTTAATGTTTGTCCCATTAGTGTTGCCATAGTTTAGTGCTGAAATGTTAGTCCTTTACTACAGTCCTCTCTTCATCAGGCAAAGAAATGATGTCTATAAGTCCATCCTTATAAATATGTTGTTATACAAGCAATGATTAGCAATGAAACATCCTCAATCACTAAATACCGATGTGTTTTATCAGTGCCACCATGACAATACTAGCTTCTACTAAGTGCAGCTATGAGATTTACAGTATACGTAATACACATGGTCCTACAGCCAAGAATTTCCACCAATTCAAGCAGTCTGGACATGTCTCAAAATTTCTGCCATTATAGTAAGACTAACTGATTCAAATTCACACAAAAGCCAGGAGATATAATCAAACGTACATCAAGGAGAACAATTTATGTATTTGTACAGAGCAGTAAGATGTTGCAAAAATAAAAGACATTTTTATAACAAACACGAATGGACTTATGTTCAGTGCTTCGTCTCACTTAACATGCTCTACTGCAATGGAGGGCACTCAGCAGTCGCCAATTTATTTATGGTTCATCCACGTTATTAAATTATTAAAAACCTCATTTGGAGAAGGGCCTTTACAAACCACCACACGTTCCATTTCCAGGTGTCAACCACAGGATTAATGTCTCATGCAGCTCGTTATGGAGAAAAAAGCTGCTATTTTAGGCAAAGTTATTGGTTCCGATTTGCAATTGGTCTGTGCTTTGGGACATCCAACTAGGCCAAAAGTGTGAATTGTGAAAGACCTAGCTTATTCTGTTTAGGAGAGTGGTGTATGAATGTATCAGTGGTGAATTAAAGTAAATGATCCATAACATAATTACAGCTCCTTCCTGTTTATTTTTTAAAAATTACAGAAAAAAAAAAAAAAAAGTGGGTCAGCCGATTAAAGGAAAATTTTCGTTCCCGAGTGGCCCTGGAGAGGAACATGAGACTTACCTGCCAAGGAGAAACCATGCCCACAGAACAGGGGGGAAAGGGTGTAAGCCACATATGGAGTGCATTAGAGACTGGAAAGCGTGGTTGGACATCTCAAAAAGAAAAGAAAAGCAAGCTAAGCTCTAAAGTGAAGCAGACAGTACATGCAGTATGGTCTTGGAAACAAACCGTACATTTTTGTTTAAATGTTTAATGCACCCTTGTTGACCTCCTCCCTGATCTACATTACTCCTGCTACCATCTAAAGGGTGCTAAATTACTTTATCGTCTCGTAAAGTTCTATGAGGGTCAAGTGGACAAAAATCTAAACAGATATAATCTATAACATAATCAGATTTTATTCCTCTGGTGGACTAATTACCATGCTAGGTAGTCAACATCCTAGCGAGTTAGCTTGCTAATTATGAAGCAGATTTCTACTATGCAGGTAGTTCAAATATAAAATATAGGTCTCTGAAACTATCCAGTATGTGCTCTTGTGCTAGCTAGGTATCAAGCTAGTTAGTTAGCATGTTAACTCTTTATCAAGCTAGTGAGTTAGCACTCTATTTTATTAGCAAGCTAGTTGTTTAGCACACTAGTTGGCTATTGAGCTAGTTAGTTAGCACTTTGTTATGGCTATAATGTTTTTAAAAAGTCCAATGTTGTACTGAAATGAGGTGAAAATGTGTGCGATTTCAGGTTTGGGATACTGAATTGGAGAGATCTGCTACAGAATGGGCTGAGACATGTTTATGGGAACATGGACCAGAAGGCTTGCTTAATTACATCGGCCAGAACCTAGGAGTTCACTGGGGAAGGTCTCTCTCTCTCTCTCTCTCTCTCTCTCTCTCTCTCTCTCTCTCTCTCTCTCTGATTAAAAGTATTTGGTGCTGTAGTGTTGCAGCATTAAAATAGCTGGTAGTAATACATGTATTCTACCATTTGGGACAGAACTAAACAAACAAATGAAGGAAAATAGCCATGATGATTCCACAAGCATCTTTTCCTGACAAACATACAGATGTCGAAAACATTTTGTCATGTTGTATGTATTTTTCCTGCAGGTATCGCCCTCCTACATCTCATGTTCAGGCCTGGTATGATGAAGTTAAAGATTATTCCTTCCCATATCCTCAAGAGTGTGATCCTTATTGTCCATTCAGATGTACAGGGCCGGTGTGTAGTCACTACACACAGGTATGTGCAAATCTTAATCATTCAATAATCTATTTAAAACTAAGACTGATTCATTGTTCGTCATCATCATCATCATCATCATCATCATCATAAAAACACACTGTATTGGACTCATATTAGTGTTTTTCCTTATGTAATGTAGTGTGCTGTTGTGTAGTGTATAGTGTAAGAGTGAACACTGTTTAACCTCATGGAATTTGTTTTTTGATTACTTGCAGCTTGTTTGGGCAACCAGCAGTCGAATCGGTTGTGCCATTAACGTATGCTATGATATGAATGTCTGGGGACAAATCTGGAGGAAGGCTGTTTATGTGGTCTGCAATTACTCACCAAAGTAGGTGGATTTCCCAGTTTCAAAAATATATTCATGGGTTTTATCATTCCAGCTTTGTATTCCAAGATATTTATTAAATGATGGCCCAGTGCTGGAACTCACCACTTTCTCAACCAAATACTACACTGGAATGATGGGAATAGACTGAACCAAATCCAACAGCCACAATTCATCCGTGATGAAACCGTATCTCAAGAATGAAATATAGCAGAAGTTACAGTTAGACCACTTTCTACCTAAAACTGAAATGCCATACAAACACTCGATATAGTTGGTTGCCTTTTGGCCATTGTGGTGCACATTCTAAATGCCATGAAAACCTTAAAAATGTCTGATTACTATTCATTAAAATATATACACCACATATGTAAACAGTATCCCAAAAGCCCTTCCCATGCACAGGGTTACTGACAACAGGTAGACCTCCCAGGAAATAAGCAAATCACATTGAAAAAAAATCTTTTGTAACCCAAGCATAATAATAAAAGGTTAACGGTGGACGTGAATGACTTGTGTGTGACTTGTGCAGAGGGAACTGGTGGGGAAGTGCTCCATATAAACATGGTACACCATGCTCAGCCTGTCCACCCAGCTATGGAGGAGGATGTAAAGACAATCTGTGCTATAAAGGTACGATATCACTGCATCTGATCAAACAACGATACTGTAAAGTCCAAAAATTTGAGTGCACAACCAAGACATTTTGTAACTAATGCAAACTTTCCTTTGCTAATTGTTATTATTCAACAACAAATTACTCTGTCCCCGGCAATCAGAGTGACTCTAACCAATCTTGTGTCTGTGAGCTCATGTATGCGGAAGAGGGCAGATAGAGCCCCCTGTGACTTTGTCTGAGCAGCAGTTGTGTTGGTTCGCCTCATGTGTCTCTGAGGAAGCATATACTAGTCTTTGCCCACCCCTGTCGGTGGCTTTTGTGTCACTTGGTGTGCATTTGCAAAAATGATCACATTTGGGAGAAAATTGGATTAAAAATGGTGGAAAAGAGGATTTGGCTCAAGGGGGTTACAGACACTTCTGAGATTTGAATCTACAACCTTGAGGTCACTAGCACAGAAGCTTAGCCAATAAACCACTACTATCTTGCTCTATTGCTTTCAGCCAATATGACCACGCTGTTTTATATATATTTTCTTATTAAAGAATGCTGGAGTTTTATTAATAACTAATGACATACTGCAGCCAGATTTCCAGATCTGACTCTATGTGTCCTGTTTGACTTATAGATGACAGTCAATACTATTACGAGGAGACAGAGGAAGACAACATCATCGAACCTGAAGCACCGATCACAACAAGACACCCTGACACACACTCACACGCACACAGCATCACCGTTGTGAGCACTGAACAGATGTGTAAGCATGGCTTTCTCTAAATGGATGTAATTTTGTAGTTCATAGAAAAAAAAAATCAGGTGAAAAGGCAAAAATCCCCCATGCCCATCTGGCATCAACCATCTGACCCCGCCCCTCAGTCCTTGGCCCAATGCCTTGGGCTTTCTGAAAATGTTTACTGACATAACAAACTTTTAGTTGTCTGGATTTTGAATTTGTGATTCATAAAATTATGATCTCATCCATACATTTGCCTAACTTGATACTTTTCCAGCTTCTTTCTTACATTGCTTTAAAATTTATGTTGACAGTGATAGCTCACAAATATGGAAGAAACTACACTGCCAGATTTTTTTTTTTTTACAGTTCCTTGATGTTTAGCAGGTGGGGGTCTGCCATATCTCCTATTTCTCTACACATTGTCAAACACATATGGTATATAATATTGTGAGCCTGAGTCAGGAATGCAGGTTTGGATTTCTTTTAATGGTGAGCTCCTTGCTGAGAGTGTTTGCACATGGGTAGCTGAAGGTTTGCGGGATTTAAATGACTTCCTGAAACCCAAGTCGATGAACTCGCAGTACCAGAAATTCCTTGGACTTTTCCTCGAAAGCATCAATAGAAATGTGCAAAATGTAAAATGAAGAATGTACATTGACATGCAAAACTCTGCTGTACTGTTATTTTTTGCAGCACAACTTGTAACATGTGACATGAAACTTCGAGACCAGTGTAAAGGCACAACATGCAACAGGTACGAATGGTAGCAAAGACAGATTATATACTTACCATGAGCTGATTTTATTTCTTCAGTTTCTAAACACTCTTGATAGGTTGCTAGGTTCTAGTAAATTTCCCATGCTCAGTATGAGTATATTGTGAATAAGTCCTGGGTTGAGCACAGGATGGGCTTTATGATTACAGCAGCAGATTTTAGATACAAATCTACAATATCCAGGTGAGATTATCCTCTCAAGTAAGGGGGAGACTTAGACATACTGTTTTTTGGGTAATCTATAAGGTATCCATTTCAAACGATCCAAAACAGCCCATAAGGTTTTGGAGTCTGGTTGGAGAAATATGATTTGTATTGGTATTTAATAACTGATTAAATAAAAAGGTTTTATTTTTAGATTATAACTACAGAATGTTGTTCTCTGTGCAGGTATGAATGTCCAGCTGGATGTTTGGACAGCCCTGCAAAAGTGATCGGAACTGTGTATTATGAAATGGTAGGCACTTAAAAAAAAGAAAAATCACTCTGCTTATCAACCCTAGCAGTTTGGTAACAGTGATTTGTAAGAATTTTGCAACAATTTAGCAATATCACACTCATCCTGCTTGCTTGTGCCTACAGCTGAATCACAGGCTTTCCCAAAGATTCAGTATAACCACACTCTTGCTTATGCTTTTATATAAACAGTTCGATAATCAAGAACAGAAATTTGTATAGATTAAGTGACATTTTGGAAACAATATGGTCAAATGTTACTTTTATTTTTGCTCCGCTAGCAGAAATATGTAGATCCTGAAGAATCGACACTCAATTTATAGCACGTCAGCTAGCTGACTAGCTAGCTCACACTGATTTGTACATTTCTGTTAAAGGTGCTTCTGGTAAAGTATCATTTGCCATGTCCGCTAACACTACTGTACTAACCGTTTCGAACCAGGAAGTGGAATTTTACGTGTCAAACACAGAAGAGCAGAGTGATTACACACACTCTTGGAATGCCGCTTGTCCAATCAAATTAGTGGACCGGAACTAACTGTTGTATACTGTAAAACTCTGCTATACCATATGTTGAAAAAAAAATCTCTTGAAAAAGTGATGTTAGTGAGGGAGCGATTGTTTAGACAGTTTAACAGTTGATGCAATGTAAGTGATAACAGGAACTAGCTTGTTTCTTGGAGGTTCCAACATTAAATGTAACTATATTGGGATAAAAAGTACTTGTCTAATTAATATTTGTGGTGTAAGAGGAATAAAACACTTCAGTCGATGATGTTTTGGAAAATAATCAACTCTGGAGTTTTATTAATAACTGCTTCATGTTGGGCCACATCACATTACCTCGTCACTGATTAGTTTCCAACAACAGCATGCCCCATTTTTAAATTCCTTTTATAATGTAAGTACACTATAAGCTATATGCTTACAAAAATGCTTACAATGCATTAATGATGCATTCTTGAATTACAAACAGATTTTCAATGAGGTTTAATTACCGGATTCAGAGAAAATGCAATTTCTCTGTCAGTTGATTTAAGATTTCATGCCAAAACTCATCTATCATCATCTTTTGCAGCATTCGAGCATCTGCAGAGCCGGCCTTCATTACGGAGTGATCGATAACAATGGAGGCTGGATGGATGTCACAAGAACGGGCAAGCAGGAGTTTTTCATCAAATCATACAAAAATGGAGTTCAGTCTCTTGGGTGAGTCGATCAAACAACAACTAATATTGTAAATTTGTTACTCTGATAGTGTTGTAATGTAACATAAAGATTGTGCTGTTTACAGGAAATATCAGAGTGCTAATGCCTTCATTGTGTCCAAAGTATCCGGTAAGTATCATGTAAATGCTGTAGCTGAGTAGAAAGATTATTAAATATGTATCGCTTATTATTTATTTAGATTTTTTGTTGCAGTACAAGCTATTGCATGTGAGACTACAGTGTCTACACTGTGCCCGTATGAAAGCCCTGTTAAACACTGTCCCAGGTAATGAGTCCAGTTTTCCAGTTTTTTTTTTATTATCGTTAGACCTTGCTGCAATTATAATCGTATCATAACAGCAATTTACTGAAGCAGTGCAATTAAATCTCATATTCATGATGCTTTATAAAAAGATTATAAAATCTGATGCCAAGTGAATTATAAAATCACACAATAATATATGCATTATAGAATCTACTGTCCACAAAACTGTCTGCAAGAACATCCTCAAGTCTCCAGAGTCTTTGGGACCAGAATCTATTCAGATGTAAGTATTGAACATCATTGTTAAATTAACCAATCATTCGTGGCAGCACGTTGGTGCAGTTGTTAGCACTGTCGCCTCATAGTAAGAAGGTTCTGGGTTTGAACCTGCTGGTCAACTGGGGCTTTTCTGTGTGGAGTTTGCATGTTCTCCTCGTGTCGGTGTGGGTTTCCTCTGGTTGCTCTGGTTTCCTTCTACAGTCCAAAGACATGTGGATTATTTCAACTGGCCATAGGTGTGAGTGTGAATGGCTGTTTGCCCTGGGATAGACTGGCAACCTGCCCAGGGTGTATCCCACCTCTTGCTCAAGTGGTATAGATAATGGATGGATGGGTATAATAATAATTTTTAATCTACATGAAAGATCTTAAATTTTTAGTCCGATATCAGATTATAAATTTTGGAAAAGGGCAATTTTCCAGCATAAAACCTCTCATGTGATTGCTGCCTTGTTTTCAATTTGGCTTCTTTTTTTTTTTAGTTTACAGCAAAACACTGTTTAATTATTTTACAGGTTTGTACTGTAACTGATTAGGCAATCAGAGCACCAGACTGGTCTACAGTAAAATACCAGAGAATGCAATGCATAGTGGGATATCTATTGTTGTAGGTTTGCTGTAGTGTGAATAATAAAGATGCTCTTTCTGTCAACTTCTGAAAATCAGTGGATCATTTTGGTGCCTTTCATTTTAGTGAGTGTGTTAGGCAAACACAAGCCTTCTACGAGTTTAGGTTTGTATACTAGTAAAAACTTCAGTTTATTAAAGCACTGAAATTTGTATTTTAGTGTGAGTTCATTTGATTTTCTTTTAAATTTACAGTATATTAATGGAAATGTACAGTGATGTACTTTACTGCCAGTAAATTACTGTACATTTTACAGTAATACAAAACTGTACAGTGTACACACATCATTCTCATAACTACACACTTTGTTTCTATTAATTACACTGAATAATGCATTGTGGTAAGTGATTAATGTGTGTTAAGATGACTAACTGAATAACAATGTGTATCTATGTGTATATAATTTTCTCTAATGCTTTTTCTAGTGTTTCACAAGGAAAAAAATTACATAGAGGGCCAAAATGTTCATATGACTTTTTCCCCTTTCCCTTGCATGATTACTATAATTCCATAAAACTGGTTTGATCTTCAGAAATCCAGTATCTGCAGATCAGCAGTTCACGCCGGCGTGATAAAGAACGAACAGGGAGGCTACATTGATGTGATGCCAGTGGAAAACAGGCTGTACTACTACGGCTCTTATCAAAACAACGTTTTGTCTGAGAGGTACACAGAAATCACACAAGACAATCTCATGATTAAAAATCTGTACAGATTCACACGAGTGCTGCACAGTTCAAGTTCAAAGATATTCATTCATATCTATGTGATGATAAAGTGTGTGTTAATCACTGTAAAGATTACAAGAACCGCCCCTGCGTACTTTCTTGATTGTAAATAATTGTAAAGAAATGCTGATTCGATGTGTGTAATGGTTCAGGTTTCTTCATAGAATTATTATGATTTTTGTGCAGTCAGATTGCAACGTTAAGCTAACGTTAAGCTGCAAGCACATGAGAACATAATGTAAGTTTTTAATGTACCATGAGAGGCAGGGTACAAGCCTGTGAAATGACTGCAAAGCTGCTTAGAAACAAGAACCGTACAAGGCACACTCTAATATAAAACCACAGATTATAGAAGGGTACAAAAGCCTGAGTGCACTACCAAGCACTGATTTTATTTACTGATCTGATAAGAAAACAATCATTTTCATTTAATCATTCTCACTGATTTTGTATTTGATCTTTGTAAATGAATTCCAGTTGACAGAAAGAAATTGATTACAAACATTTAATTATTAACGTTAAATAAAGCAAAGAAAAATGAGATGGTTCTTTAATAACTGACAGTTAAAAGATGAAATGTTCTAATAAAGACGTGTTGATAATTGGTTTGATGATATATTGCGATATTTAGGCTTTAAATAAATAAATTAATTAATTCAAGCGCACAGGTTGGGCACACTGAGACAGGACGTCTGCATTTATGGTGTTTCTGCTGTTTATTTTTTATGCATGTGGGCAAATTTGGCTAAGTTAACCGACATGAAACAGCAGTGAATACGAAGTACTTTGTCATACACACAGGTACACTGTATCTTTATTGTCCACTGCTCTAGCAAATTGCACACAGTGCAAAAAATGACATCTTAGCAAGTGAAAATATCTTGAATATAGTCAAATTTATTTTCAACCTTGAAATAGTCTTGTTCTATTGGCAGATCATTTTGCTCATTTTAAGCATTTATTTCTAGAAAGAAGCAAAATGATCTGCTAATAGAATAAGGAAATGTAAAGCTTAAAAGGAGTAAATAAAATGTCTCAAAATAGGTTTAATAATCTTATATTTGGTTTATCTCATAATAGGAAATACTTGCTAAATTTGACTATATTCAAGATATTTTCACTTGGTAAGATTTTTGCAGTGTAAAAGTGATCTAAACAGAACTACTGAGTCAAACGCACTAATTTGGACGTTTTGGCACTGGATCATGTGACAAACACCAATCAAAGACCAATCACAGGATGAGTGACATCACCATATTCATAAAAGCTCTACGTTCCCATGTCCGCACTAATGTGTGAACACATATTCATGTTTATCCAGACCTGAAGAGTGGTTTTTTTTTTGTGGTTATAAACACCATTGTGGAAAGAATGCCAAAATGGATAAAAACTTCAGTGTCTTTGCATTAATATGGACAAGTCCTGAGAATCCTAGAAGACAGGCAGCATTATTAGCAATGTAGTTACACTGAATGAAATGAAGCATCAAGGACAAAGCCAGCGTGACCTGTAGGTGAAGAATTACTATATAACATCCAATACTGAGCACTGCAAGATACAAGATACATTTATTCTCATGTTATTTTTTTTTGTACTTTTCTTATAGTCTTTCACTATGGATGAAATGTTGCTTAAAGGCTGTTAAACTGTATTCTAATGCATTATGATCTGTCTCTTGCAGCATGCAGAACCCTCCAGGAGGAAAAGCTTTCCGAGTGTTTGCAGTCATTTGAGTGCATCCCGAACTCTAATCACTTCTTTTCTGGTGGTTGTTTACACAAGTGATTACTGAGCTAAGTACAGTTAAAAAGTGGAGAAGAACGAGGAGATCTGTACATATTTGCTATATTTTGTTCAATTTGTTTCATGGATGTTGTATGTACTGTTTTGTCTTTGTGATGTTCTCATCCTGAAATGAAGGCATTTAATTAGAGGACAATACGTGGAATATAATATACAAAGGTCCAAAAGTTTGTGTACATTACTAGAACAGTTTTCTCATTTTTCTTCACAAAGAATAAATAAATAAATAAGTAAATGAAAATCCAGATCACTTGGTTTTTGTTGGATGAAGGCAGAACACATCAAATTTTAACATATTCATATTCAGAAGTACTCTCAATCAATCTATCAATTACCAAACATTGTATTCAAATACATAAGCTGTGTGTAATAGCTGATGATTTACTTGGTAATGCACTCAGACTTTTGGACCTCACTTTATATAACATCAAGTCACGTGAAGCAGTATTTGGCTTTGTAGAGATTAGTACTCACTCACATTGAGAAAATGAGACCTGAAAAGAAAATCCATCTATAATTGAGCAATGTGTTTGACTAGTTGGGTCATATTTACAGTTAACTTAGAGATGCAGGTGGCTAAGATGAATTTTTCTTGTGAAAAGCTGTAAGTGAATGAATTTTTTCAAGCATGTTCAGACTTCCATTTTTGAAAGGAAAACAAAACACACACAAGAACATTATTTTCAGCCTACAATACACTGAGCAACAGAAAATGCTCATTTTAATGTCAATTATAATATGATACAACATCAAAGTGAGATACAGTTTAAAATGTAAAGTACTAGTCAAAAGTCAATAGGTTTTTCTGTATTATGACTATTTTCTACATTGTAGAACAATACTGAAGACA
>JAOTRR010000028.1:6123845-6135373 GCA_028570945.1 Gogo arcuatus | reverse complement strand
TATTCGCCTCAGGCTCAGTAAATATCGGTGAATAATAACCTCGACTTCGTCTCAGCTATTATTCGCCGATATTCACTTCGCCTTTGGCGAATAATTGTTAAATAGTCACCAGTTTGGACTTTTATCGGTTTGTTTATTTATTTATTTAAATTAGATTTTCCACTTGACCTTTTTTATTTTAAAGGTAACATTTGTGCTATTTAAACATTGTAAAGCTTATTTTCTGGTGAGGGAATGACTGTTTATAGCTGCTTTAATGTAAGTGATAACAAGAACTACACTACACGGCCAAAAGTTTGTGTTCAAAAGCCAAGTATTTAAAATAAGCCGTGTAATAATAGCAACCCATAACATAACATTCAAGCTATCCGCGTGTATAAATATAAAAATAATGTAAGTCTTAACACTTTCTGGTGGTCGGACAGCTTCCTTCTGGGTTCCATGGTGTGTTTCAGAAACCGAAACAGAGCAGAGCATTTTCTCGGTTACGGCTACCGTAAAGCCCCCTGTACCTGCGCAGTATCATTTCAGAGTGAACAGGTGGGCAAGGTTTTCCGAAGTGCAGGTGGCAGGGTTTTCTTAGCTACAGACTGTATTATCACCAGAAACGCAGCTTTAATCCATTTACTTCAGTTTTAAAAGCTTTAAGTTCCATTTTATACAAAGATACAGTTATTAAGGTACTCATACTCGTATTCTTCGGACATAAAGACAACGCTGAATGCCTAATGTCTGAGCGCGTGCACACAGGCCGAGTTACGAATAGCTTCGTCCTCCCTATAGACGCGCCCTACATAGTGTGTGAAATAAAAAGATTGTGCGCCCTATGAAGTTCACGGTATATCCATTGGGAATTTACCTACAGTTTAGCTGGATTCTTCATGACTGAACTCTGACCTGATGTGTCATACCGGAAGAGTGATTTTCTATTGTTTACATAGCAATACCTAATTGTAGTAAAGGGGGTATTTTAAAGTTTAAAAAAAAAAATTACATTAATTTTAAACTTCATTTAAAAATATGAATATGAACATAATTCTGGGCAGTTTATTTGAATGGTCAAAGTGCGAATTTTGTTAAGAAGCAAACGGGGTTGCTGATCATTTCAATGGGGGGGATGCGTTAGCATTGAACACGTGACAGGAAAGCGTTATTGCGTCAAAAGAACATAAGAGCCAATCATGATCTGATATGCAAATACAGGCCATTACAGGAGAGTATAGAAATCCTGTTCCCAATAACAACGTAGAAAGCTGAAGTTCACAAAAATGACGGACTGCATGTGTCGGGGGTGTTATTCAGGCTCGGGGGCCTCACTGCATTATATTCCAAAGGATCCGGAAGTACGACAGAAGTGGATCGATTTCATTTACAAAAACCGCACGGCGCCTAAATTAAAAAATCTGGATCGTATAAGGATCTGCAGCGCTCATTTCACAGAGGAGTGTTTTACTAATTATCGGCAGAAAATGATGGGCTTCGGTAAAAGGCTCATTCTTAAACCTAATGCTGTCCCGACTATAGCTGTACAACTCGAGTTCACAGCACCGAGCAGGACTCGACAGGTAAACAAACCTTCATTTCATTCTCCGTTATCTGAAGAACAAGCACATTTCACTCACCAGGTGTCTACTAGCACGCCGAGGCACTGCTCCAGCCTAATGCTATCATCTAACTTTACATTTTTATTTACATCCAGAGAGAGCAGTGAGATAGAAATGTCAATATGCACTTACTTCTTACACTCTGTAACATTAATCTCTATCTTTTACTGGACTTAATCCCAAATAATAGCTTTTAATATTGATAACGTCGCATTACTTAACGGGCACTTCGAGTCGCAAAGCACTTCCGTAACGTGACGTCGTTTCAAAATAAAAGTCCTGTGCGTATACACTGGAGCACATGTTAAAGGTTCCAGCTCATCCTTCCCAGAAGCCTCTGCGCTAAATAGCAAGTCGCCATTTTTGATGCCATTGATATTCCACTGTTACATTTTAAAAACAATCCACAACAATTTGGTGACATCCTAGGCCATAGGTCACAAATTGTAATGTCATAAATACTTCAATATTTTTGTCAACATAAGCTAGCTATATTTTTTAAATTTATAGTTATATAGCTAGCTTTAAAATCGATATTTTTAAAGAGCCCTCCAGAACTTGGCTGACTCATGGGTGGCCACGAAGGAAAGAAAATATCAGGTATATTGTGTTCAAAGCTTCCACATATGACACATGGATGAAGAAAAAGTTCAAGAATGGTTTTAAAGGGATCACTAACAGTGAATTTGTGGAGGTTTTGCTGCACCGCGTGTCAACGGATGTCAGAGATCCAGACACAACTAATTGGATTCTGGAGCCTTTAAAACGCACGTTTCATATCATGAAAAATTTTCTATAGACTGCGATTCCATCTGTGTTTTAACATTATTAGTTGTCACACTGTATAAAATCTTGGCCAAATTCTATAACAGGCTGTGTGATAATATGCGATCTCCGTGTCTGATTGTACAATGATGAAAGATGTCCTCTAACATCAGACCTGCAATTAAAGAAAATGATCACATTTTGCCTGCGTCATCAATCAACGTGATCAGAAAATCCGGGCTCGCACATTAACAGAAACTTTCTTCAAAGTAAGATTTATGTAATAAGGATATTTTTCTGTCCGTTAACGTTTCGTTTAAGTTTTTCCATTGCCACTCATTGTGTTTTTATTTGTAGCTTTTTCATGAGTTTTGCATCATCCTACAGCGTCAAACAAATGTTGTAGCAGTGGTCGCACTGAGATCTCAATCAAAATTTCGGACACTGCCAGAACTTTGTCGTCAGCTGTCTTTGGTCAAATTGTCACTAAATTGTCCACCTGCAAGCATCTCACATCATGCGTTCTAAGACCACAGATCTCACCAAGCAACCAAATAATTCTTTTACAATGTGTGATTTTTGTCTATGACAGAACATGACATAAACAGGACAGCGTAAACCCGGATTCAGTTCCTATCAGCACACTGAGTATAATGCAAGGGATGGGATGAAGGTCTAGTTTTAAAAATACTGTGAATTGTGATGTCCCTAGTTCCTGTCCATATTTTTTGCAACAAAATACTTTACATGATGTAGTTGCTTCCTGCAAAAAATGTCGAGAAAAAGAAAACAATTTTGTTTGACGTTTCCATAACTAAATTATTTTAGTGTATATCATACGTTCTTTCATTTTTGGCTTCCTTGACTTTCATCGTCTACTGATAAGGGAGAAAAAAAAAACAGAAGATGCATACAATTGATTAATATTGGTTGGGTTCTTATTGTTTTTACAGTTTAACTCCCCATCCTAAGTTAACATCTGAAGATGCACACATTAAGCTATTAATGACAGAAACCCATTCCGCTATAGTTTTCGCCTGACATCAGTGCCTGACCTCATTAATGCTCTTGTGGCTGAATGTGCAAATCCCAACAGAAACGCTCCAAAATCTAGAGGCAAGCCTTCACAAAAGACTGGAGGTTATGCCTAACAGCAAAGGGAGACTAAATCTGGAATGGGATGTTCTAAAAGCACTATATGGCCACTATATGGTGTCCACAAACCTTTGGCTATATAGTGTGTGAAACATTTAACTACAGAGCACTGCTTAAGTATTCACTCCCTTGACCTTTTCTGCATTTTGTATTGTTATAACCTGGTGCTGAAAGGGATTTGGGATTATACTGTACGTCATTAAATTTACACAAAATAGCCCATAATGTTGAACTGGAGGAGGGAAATCAGTAGAGGTTGCAAAGTTATTTACAAATAAGAAATGTAAAAGTTGTGATTGTATTCACCCTCGTGAATACAGATTAGTTCTAAATTAGTTCTGGTGCAACCAGCTGGCATGAGAATTCACATAAATAGTTGATTGAAGTCCATTTGTGTGCAATTAAAATACAACATGATCTCAATATAACGACACCTGAGTTTGTTAGAGAACGTACCTCAACAAACAGCATCAGGATGACCGAGGAGCTATCAAAACATGTTTGAGACAAAATTCTCGTTCGAAACGTATCGATCAAGGTTTGGTTAAAAAACATTTTTTCCCAAACTTTGAGCATCCCCCAGTGCACAATAACTCCATTATTAAAAAATTGAAAGAATATTGAGCACCTGTGACTCTGCTTAGAGGAGTCTGTCCACCAAAAGTCAGTGATTTTTGCAAATTATATTGACACCCCCCACACACACACACATTATGGGTAATATTATGGGTTATATTGTGTAGCGTCATGATATACACTATATCTGGGGTGTCCAATCTTATCCAGAAAGGGCCGGTGTGGGTGCAGGGTTTTCCACTAGATTTTCGAGCGTGGTTGTGGGGATTTTGATCATTCAGCCACAACAGCATTAGTGAGGTCAGGCGGTGATGTCGGATGAGCAGCCCTGGGGTGCAGTCAGCGTTCCAATTCATCCCAAGTTGGGTTGAGGTCAGGGGTTTGTGCAGGATGCTCAAGTTCTTCCACACCAACCTTGGCAAACCATGATGACATGGAGCTCGCTTTGTCCCATTGTTCCAGTGAAGCTACAGCGTAAAAAGACATTCTAGACAATTGTGTGCTTTAAACAGTTTGGGGAAGAACCATATATGGGAGTGATGGTCAGGTGTCCACAAACTTTTGGGCTTATAGTCTATAATCCCAATTAAGTCCGTTTCAGTTCCAGGTTGTAACACTACAAAATGTAGAAATGTTCAAGGAATGAATACTTACTTGTATGCAAGGCATTGTATTTTATAAAAACATGAAAAGATTAATGAACATGAATTAATGATAGAATCACATGATGACTTCAGTTCAGATCCATGCTGAAGGACACAAAGGGAAATATGTTTCATGTGTAAAGGATTTCATGCTCATTCGATAAATATAATGGGTAATGATTTTATTGGACGATTTTTATTTTGGACTTTAGGAGAAAGTGGAAGAAACCACGGCTGAAACACGCCTGTGCCCCTTGTGTCAAAGAAGTCAAAAGGACAGCGATGCTCTTTCTTTACACCTGACTAAAAAACACAGCGTGCATCCAGCATGTCTCGATAACCTACTCATCACTGTGAGCATTTTTATATTACTGTTGTTTCCAGCTGTTCTTACCCAAGGTGACATTTTTAAATGATTCATTGTGTTGGATTTTATACCAAGAAGTAAAGCTACTGCATATTCCAAACTATATTGTATTTTAGCATTAGTCTGAATGGATTAATGTATTGAGTCCACTTGTTACAATACTGGTTTGGTCAAGTAGCATTGATAGTTTGGCAAAAAAAAAAAAAAAAAAGTACAAAAAAAGTGATTGAATGAATGAATGAATTATTTGGGGCAAAGTAAACTTGCAGTAGTTGTAGGCTACATTTAACCTCATAGCTCCTGGACTAAAATAAAAGAAGCAAAGACACCAAACTTCCTTTTTACTGCTCAGCTCCATTTGAGTTGCATGGTATACAGTTGATAGTTCATCATACTATTCCATTAATTATTTTCCTCTCCTTTCCTCTCTTCCTCCTGTTCTTTAAGGCACCTTATGCAAACCGTGTTTGCAGTAGCGGAATCGGAGATTTCAGTGCACAAAATATCAGTAAGTTTAAACCTCATTTTCCATCACTGACTGTTCACACATGGCTATCATTACTACTCGCATTTCTGTGAATTGTTTATGGTATTGTTTTGTTTTGTTTTTATCAGGAATTAACATTTAAATTTCTTCCCTTGCAAGATGGCACAACACAGCAGAAGTCCTCAGAAAACACCAGATCCCCTTTAATGGCAGTTCACCAAGATGGTTCTTCCCAGGAAAATGATGCATGTGATGAATCAGGAGTAGGGAACAGGGCAAGCAGCTATGGGGACACAGAAGCCTTGGTCAAAGATGATAAATCCAGTGATAAAAGCAATGCTGCTGCTGATGGCAACGTTAACCACCTTTTCAAGTGTCATGCATGTCGGGAATTCTTTACTCATAAATCGGCATTGTGTGTACATTATAATTCAGCCACTCATATCCAAAAGATGAGAACAGGAGCAGGGAATGACAATGATTCCTCAACCCCTGTTCTTGCTTACCCTTATGTCTCTACCAAACCGTACCAGTGTGATGTGTGCCACGTCTCTTACTTTTATGCTTTCGGCTTGGAGAGCCATCTAAAGTCTGTATTGCACCAGAGTCGTACCAGGAAGGCTGGAAATACTGCAACTAATTCCAAAATCAGTACAGAAACCGGAATTGTTGTGGCAAACCTGACAGGCACCACAGTGGCTAATGCCACACAGTTAGCTAATACGAAGACCTGTAATTGTGGGACACAAGCAGAGAAGCTTCAGCTTCAGCCTGCTTCCTCGTTGCTTCCCACTCCAGTGGTGTCATCTCAGGCAGTGCCTACTGTTCTCTCTCTCCTAACATTAGCTCCAAACTCTGTTCCACATGCCATTGTCCCATCTGTCTTTCCTCCACTAGGGACTTCAACTGCTCAGCTAATACCCCAAACTCAAATGCTAATGCCTCTTATCATGAATGGGCTCCAACCCCAAAGTCCATCCCCAGATGGCCCTCAACAAATTTTGCAGCAAGCTGTGCCAGTCCTTGGTCTCTGCTCAGCACAGCATGCTCAAGAACTTGGCTCAAGTGATTCCCAAAGTCACTCGGCAGCTACTGGAGTCTCCAGGGCATTTCGGATACCTTTAGAAACGAATACAACTGTTGAAGGGGTAGGAGTGAAAATTGAAATCAAAGAGGAGCCTTGTGATCAAGAGGTATCACAGGTGACACCTAGTACAGCAGATGCTATCACGCAGGTGGGTTTAAAACAAGAGTATAACAGCATGCGGGATGGAATTGAGGATAGCAGAGTGTGTGGTGACAAGCAGCAGAGCAAAGCCAAAGGAGTCAGTGTGGGGGAAAATTCAAAAAGACAATGTTCTGATGCAAATAAAGCCTCAATAACCCAGGACCTTAAGAGTTCACATCTTACCAACTCCAGTCCTGCAAAATGCAACCCATCACATGCTAATCCTGTCTTAATACCTTCAAGTACCAAGGTTTGTTCAAGCTTGCCCCCGGGACCTCCAGTACTAACCGAGTTTCAATCGCAGGTTCTGTGGGCCTTCTTCGAGTCACGAAATGAGGCTGATTCAGAAATTCCACCAAGAGAAGACTGCGAAGCCCTTGGCAGGGAAGTAGGACTAACTGAGGATGAGGTACGAAAATGGCTAGTGGACACCCATCGCACCAAAAACAGGCATCGTGCAGATGTACGGTCTCACTATGAGAGACAAGGAAGCAGTGAAGAGGACGAAGATGCTCTAATGATTGATGAAAGTGGGGGAGTGGTTCTCCGTTCCACTACAGACTTCCTTTCAGATGAAGAGGATGTAGATTATGAACAGACCACAGTGGATAAAAAGAGAAAGAGGGGCATGAATGAGGGTGATTCAGAAGAGGAATCGGGAGGGGCAAAATGCCGATTTCTACCTTCTTTTAGAACAAGCTGATCCTCCAGTTGACCCTCAAGGTTATTCAACCCCTCATGTATTTTTGGAGTCAGTGTTTCTGACAGAGACCGAGCCAAAGTAGCGGCCTTTATAAATCCACCTCTTAGCCTCAGGGTCAAAAGTCATTTCCAACATAGTTCTATATGTTAAACGTTGCTGTGGTATCTTATAATTCACTACTCGTTTGGTTCTGTTCTGTTTTGGGAGATGTTTTGATGAACACGCACTACAGTTTTTCACTTTATTACTTTCTAATCTTACCACCCGTTTTGTTTCATTATGATTATTATGTACAGCATGTATGTGAAACCATGTATAAATGTTTAATATTAAAATAATGCTTTATATGGCGTGAAGATTAAAATTCTTGCTATTTATACTACACAAGCTTGGTTTTTGCTGCACCACACGTAGTCTTCATGCATTCTGCTGAGCTGGTAAGCATTTGTTTTTGAAATTGCAGAAGTCATTCCTATTCTGTACATCTTTCCCATAGGTTCATTCTTTATACATTAACGCAGCAAGAAATGAAAACAAATGGTTTCATTGTAGTAATGTTTTCACAGAGACGCCAGTCCAGAGATGTTCATTAAATAAATATCTAATTTGATTGGACTTAAAATATGAAAGCTCATTAGATGACGATTAAAATGAAGAAGGGACACCGATTTTACCAGGAGCATCTTTAACGGGAATGTACAAATCAAAGTGAGCTAGCTAGCCAGCTAGCTGACGGGCTATAAAGTGAGTGTGGCTTCTTTGGGATCTATTTCTGCTGGCAGAGCAAAAATAAACAGAACATTTGGCCATATTGTGTCTGAAAAGCCAGTTACCTGATATTAATTTCTTGGTTACAGAACTGTTGTATAGAAGAAATATCACACTCGCAATCAATATTCAGTATAACCACACCCTTGCTTGTGTGATATTGCTTAAGTCTAAACCTAATTCAGTTATTATATGTACATACATTGTATGGCCAAAAGTTTGTGGACACCTGACCATCACACTCGCATGTGCTTTTTGAATATTCCATTCCAGATGTAGCCCCTCCTTTGCTGTTATAATAATCTCCAGTCTTCTGCAAAGGCTTTCCAATAAATTTTGGAACGCGGCTGTGGGGATTTGTGTTCATTCAGCCACAAGAGCTTCAGTGAGGTCAGGCACTGATGTTGTGCGAGGAGGCCTGGGGTGCAGTCAGTGTTCCAGTTCATCTCGTAGGTGCTCAGTCAAGGCTCTGTGCAGGACACTTGAGTTCTTCCACTCCAACCTTGGCAAACCATGTCTTCATGGAGCTCGCTTTGTGCACAGGGGCATTGTCATGTTGGAACATGTTTGGGCCTCTTAGTTCCAGTGAAGGCAAATTGTAAAGCTACAGCGTATGGTACAAAGACATTCTATACAATTGTGTGCTTCCAAATTGTGACAATAGTTTGAGGAAGACCCACGTATGGGTGTGACGGTCAGGTGTCCACCAAGGTTTGGCCATATAGTGTATTTACTAATTCAAATGTTTGAGAAAAAAAGGAAGGTTGTCGATGTAACTGTGGGTCTATGAATTGGAGGACTGCCAGGGCATTTTTCGGTGGAACTGATGGAGTCCTTGCGTGGAGTTTACTCGTTTCATTGCTGACTACAAATAACAAAATCTTCACCAAATAAGGGTAGTTTAGGCAAGTTCTCTGCTGCACCACTTCCGTCCTCTGGCTATTCTTGTCAACCCAAGTGACCCAGGCGACTTGGCATCTTCCATTTAGTTGTACAACTACAGTTATACACGCGACCTTCTGCATTACTTCCTTGCATTCTGGATTTCCCAAGCAACTTCCTTCAGAAAGCCTGGAGACAGTATGTCAAAGCCATCACACGAGTTGAAAACCAATCCTGACAGAGCATACTGCCAGACAATAACAGTCAGCACTCATACACAGTGCTGATACTGTACTTTAATGAGGATGACTCAGCACGGAGCACATGGACTACAATGAAGGAACATTCAATTTGTAAAAACTGGCAAAGGTAGATTGCGCAAGCATACTTCAGCTCAGGTAAACAGGTACCAGTTTTTCATTAAATGTCATCCAAAGTGTGCTATGTCAACCTCCTCGGAGACCCTACAAGGATGGCCACTTGCATACAGAGCAGATAATATGGTCAGGTAAGGTCATATACTACTGAAGATGTAAGGAAGAAATCTTCAGGATGTCATGGTTGATATCTATGTCTTTTGAGAAACTTGAAAAGCAGGAATAGGAGAAGACCTGATCACTGAGCCCAGAGATGTAATACACAAAGAGAACAAGAGAGGACCAAGAACTGAGCTTTCATGAACTCTGGTACTCAGGCTCTGAGGCTCTCCGTGCTATCTTGTAGAAATGACAAAATCCATCAGTGCATAGCTCCCAAAGCAGAAGCTTGTGAAAGTAGAGATGAGGATCTGGTGATTCACAGTACTGCTGGAAGGCAGTGAACATTTTTTGACACTGAACATTTTAACCCTTTTATATTTTTGGGTTTGCACATATGGACTGATTTCTCCAGTTAAGACAATTAATTTTTAATTATGCTCAAATATGACAGTCAACTTCTTTCATACCAAACATGCCAAAACATTTCTTGATGAACTTTTTGGCTGAAACAGCAAAGGGCCATTCCCAAACTGTTGCCACAAAACATCAATTTTCTAAAATGTTAGTGTATGCTATGGCATTGTGTTTTCCATTGAGTGGAATTAAGGGCAGGTAAGCATTTGGGCAGGTAGTGCATTCCTGGCATCTGCTACACCCAGGTTCCTCTATCAAGCTGTCAAATGGTGAACCTTGATTTATCTGTGCTGCTTCATAAATACTTTACCTCACTCATGCTTGGCTATTAAAACCTACTCTGTGAAAATTATTACAATCAGTTCTTGTCCTGATGTTTCTTCCAGATTCCAGGTTCAGAAGCCTACCTACCAGTTCACAACAATACCTACAGTTGACCAGGGGAGAGCTAGCAGCGCACAAACCTTTGAATTAAGCCAGTTTTAGACTGTGCGATTTCAGATTATTGCTTGTTACATTGTAAGAGATGATCCCAAGAAAACCTTGGCTGAATTCTATAACAGATTGTGCGATGTGTTCTTCATGTCAGGTTCTCATGACCAAGTCAGCATGAGGTAATATGAATATTTTTTTCTGTCCCTTACCATATTTCATTTACTTTTTGCCATTGCCACTAAAGTATTTGTAGCTGCCCTGTGAGTTTCTCATCATCCTATGGCGTCCTCCTATTGGTGACCTTTAGACAAGCATCACAGCAGTGGTTACACTCTGAGGTTGTAGACAAAAAGAACTTCAGATGTCTTTGGTCGCAATGGCACAAAATTGGATAACGTTTCACAGTCAGGTTGAGATCTGTTGACTGTGAAGGACAGAACAATTTGTATCATTTGCATCCCCATTAAATCATTCAGTGACCCTTTGTGCCCTATGGATGGGGGGGGTGGGGTCAACCTGGAAGAGACCACACCCATTAGCATAGAAATGTTTCATCACAGGATAAATAAAGGTGATTAATCAGAAGACATGTGTATTATTTGCAAGTTTTAAAGTTCCAAAGGCATATTGGCTCCTTTATCTTTGGACCTTATTTCATACATCTTTTGTTTAAGGTGTATTTTTAAAGTAATAATTCAGATTTCACAAAGTACCATTCATTTGACTCTAGAGTCCCTTTACACAGCGTCAGCCCTGCCTGCTGGTGGAGAACTGAAGTTTACAGACTCCTTAATAATCACAAACAGAAGTATAAAACATCATTAAACACAAAAACACAATTTCATTTATTAACCTATAATGTTTATTTAAACGCCCACTGACAAGCTTTTCAGAAATCTTTCCCTATAGACTCCCTCAACTCTCAGTATATCCTGTCTCTCTGCAGATATTGATTTATTTGTGATCAAACTTCAAACATTTACACATTATTACAGGCATATATTATTCATTAATAATTATA
>JAOTRR010000028.1:6086908-6097428 GCA_028570945.1 Gogo arcuatus | reverse complement strand
CCCCATATTGTGTAAGGTCTAGAGCCTGGTGTGTGTGTGTGTGTGTGTGTGTGTGAGAAAATCCCAGGAGATCAGCAGTTTCTGAAATACTTCAACTAGCCCATCTGGCACCAACAACCAAGCAAAGTCACACAGACCACATTTTTAAGTGTTAAGTAAAACGTTTGCTTGTATCGGCATTATTTTATACATCATGCTTCTGCCATGTGATTGGCTGATTGGATAATTGCATGGATGTACAGATATTACTTATAAAATGAACGGGGACAGATTAATATGAACTTGCTTTACCATTGTGGTCAATGTAATGTTTGTTAATGCAGTGAGATTTTCAGTTCTTTACCCTGTAACTGAACACACTTTTCTCTTATTTCCTCTTATACAGTCTCCTAATTCCAGTGACCCTTCCAAGAAGTTGGACATCAGCTCGGGCACATACCTACAGTACAATGCGCTCAGAGCAAACCGTCCAATTCTGCCCAAACCAGTACAACTGACAGTTCTGGAAAGTTCTCCATCTCCTGCAGCGGGTCAGCCAGCAGCACGTGAAACACTAAGAGGGAAATGCGAAGTGTGTAATGTAGAGTTCGAGTCCAGAGCCGCTGCACGAGACCATGTTTTCTCTCCTCGGCATCTTGCAACACTGAGAACCACTAACTTTGGTCAGTCTGTGACACAAATTAACAACGGATCGGCTGGCGTTATGAGCCAGGCTTCTTCGAGATCACCAGCTGGCAGCACTAGCTAAGAAACGAATTTAAGCTGCTTCATTAAGTGGACCCACTCTGCTCTTATGCTTTTAATCGGCAAAGAAAAGGTGCTCGTTTTTAAAGCTAATGCTCTTTTAGTTCTGCACCATTACAGTGGGCCTAAAGAACTCTCCACTTTTGGATGTCAGCGAGATTTGATCCTAAACAGAACTTATTTCAGTGACTTGTTGCCACATCATTTCACTAATAATAATCAAATGAATTGGTTATACTGGACATGCAATTGCTTATGTTGTAACAGTCTCGTTTTATGTCTTTCACGGCTTTGTCTCCATTTTAAACATCTGTTTCTTTTGTGCTTGCTTATTATCCTTTCTTGGTAATTCGAAACACTCTGGCTGTTTGGGAAAATCTAGCAATGGACCACCTGAAACTCCTCAAAAGTCATTCAGTGATTACGTACACGGTACTGCTTTTGCTTGAGCCTGAATGGTGTTCTGCATTGGAGTTTTAATTCAGAGTTCTTATATTTTGATCAAATTATATTTGATTTTTAAAACAATGTCATTGGGAGTTGTGTAATTATTATTATTTTTGACTGACAAAGTGAATGAAATTAGATCATGGGTGTATCAAAAACGTACAAGTAGCTGATGGGAAGTAAATAAGACGGTAGGCAAGTGCCGATACTAAAATGTCATGACAATTGCGTATCACATTTTACAATATCACAATATAGAATCAGAAACCTGCTTTTGGACATTTTTAGGCTGTTACGGAATCCTACTGAACAGAATTATGGGATACATGCTATGCCGCTTCAGATTTGCCCAGAATAAGACAGCTGGCTTTGTTGCTTTCAGTATGGCACAGTTGATCTTGGTGCTGCCCAAGTAGGTCGCCTCCTTTCAAATGAAAGGCAGTGGTGATGTATTAATTGTCCACAATAATATTGCGATATATTGTAAAATCGGTTATCGGCACATACAAATAAGAAAGTATATTGGTTTTTAGAAACCGAGGGAGATGGCGAGTGCGCCGAATCCAGATGCTCTTGGAGGCTGTTGATGAAATGACAGTTCCTCCATTTGCCATCATGACAATCATACATTTTTTTTTTTTTTCAAACTCTGTGGGCTAAATCTAAAAAATGTCAAATGGTTGTCATGCAGCACTTTCTTCCTTTAAAGGTCTGAAATATTTTAAGGTTTCCATACTGCTTGGAATAAATGTTTGTATTATAGTGATTTACTGTATGTCAGATTTTACTGAAGTGTTGCCAGCTTTTGCTGTATTTTATTAACACATGGACAGGAAAGGATCAGACCTAGCCGCTGTGCAAAAAGCCAAAGTTAATTCTGTATGCTAGCGCAATTTTAAATGATTTTGATATAAATTTGTGAAACAACAAAATTATATGAATTGTATTTCTCCACTTATTTTTTTTCCTCCCCTGTTCAGTTTGTCATAACCTTAATGTGTTACAAATGATCACCGCTTGCCCCAGGTTTTTATGGGAGAGAAGTCATTTTATACCCTTTTCCTCATTGTGTTTTATGTGGGTGCAAACTGAGTACTTGTGCTGGGTAGGAACGTTTTTTCTAACGCATCTCCAGCTGACCACGAGGTACTTTCTGTGGTTTTTGACAAGTATGTCGATTTGTTGATGCTACTCGGTGCGACAAAATGTGCAAGTTTGAAGGAAACGAAATACTAAAGAGAACTGTCATTTTTTTAAAGTTGTATATTGTTATTCTTATTATTAATGTTACTATTAATAGTTTAACAAGATGCAAAACTAAAAGGTAACTTTTTAAAAGGAACTCTATTATGAAAATTGTATTCCAAAGTTAATCACTTCTTGCTTTCTCTTGCTTTCTGTCAAAAAAACAAACAAAAAAACAAAACCAAAAAGCATTTTGAGAGAGTGTTTTGTAATGGATTTCCCACGTCTTGACACTTTTGAGCAAGTCCAGGGAAGGACTTTGGTATATTAAGCTGAAAGTGTGTGTATTTCAGCCAAAACAAAGTGGAGCACTTGGATGTGTGATGATTCAGAGGCGTGTGGCGTTTTTTTAACGCACCTCCGTTAATTTTTTTTTTAAACACACTCTGTGTTAAGCTGTAGCTCGTGTTCACTGAGCATGAACTGAACGCAGTGCTAAGCAATGGGATCAGTGTTGCACTGTTCCAAGTTGAGAGGTGGTGCAAAGACCTGCTTTTTGACTGACACTTTTTTTTTTTGGTTTGTTTCCATTAACACTTATCACTTGTTATAACTACTACTTGCTATTGTTTCGTTATCACAGTTTGATTATTATTACTTCATTACGGTTTTTAATAGCATCTTTATCTTCATTGAGATGGTCTTGGTATACTGAAAACTGATGGTGAAACTGTTGTTATGAAATATTAGAATATTGTTTAAGCTTGTTTTTTTTTCCTCCCTATACTTGTACCTTCATTTTTGTGTTGGATCTCCTTTGTTTTCTTATACAGAAAAATAAACTGAACTTCACTTACTGGTGTTTTATTTGTTGACCCAATTAACCATGAAAAAAAAAAGTTTTTTCCCTTTTAATACTGCTAGCTTATCATAGGTTTTGTTTTTGTTTTTTGGGGGGGCGGTAATGTGCTAGTCCTTTTAACCTGCTGGTAGATGCTACAATTTTTTTAATGCCATTGCTTGATTTTGTCAAATACTAATCAAGCATGGTTTGTAATTTGCACGCCTATTTTTAGACCTGCCTTTCTCCTTCAAATCTAAATCACATTTATCTTTCTAAGTCTCTAAAGTACTTGGTCAAGCAGGGTGGTGGGTCTTTTTTTCCTTTTTCTTTTTTTTAAATGTTGACCAAAGTGCAAGCTTCACTGCAAAGAACCACACACTTCTATGGATTTTGCAATGATTAGTAAACATTTAAAAATAAAAATTTGCCCCATTAATAAAATCAGTGCAACCACATGTCTATATTTGGGCAAGAACGTTTCTGTTTAACAAGCGACACAGGGGTTTGTTTGAATCAATGAAATACTAACGTTTCATCCGGGTCTTCTATCTGTATGACCTCTAGCTGGCATTTGACGATCTGGAGATGCTAGTTAATCTAATCGACCCAAACTTCTGTCTTCACCTTTTTTTTTTTTTTTCTTTTTTTTTAACATTAGTAATGCTAACTTTAAAAGTGGGTTGCTTGTGATTGATTATGAATATTCACTTCCGACATCTTTGTGCCGTGACTGACATAATTTCATCCAATCACAAATGAGATTATAAAGCCAAGTTGGCCACAGAAGAAAAACCTTCAGACGCAGAGCCAATGGGAACGCCTGATATATAATGGAGGCGGAGCTAAACTATTGTAATTGTCCTATAAACTGTTGCGTTTGCGCCTGCAGTGATCTAACGCCCCGCCCATGGCTTCCATTTCTGTTCTGGATCACACGGCGCAAAGCGAATAATACACATTTGGTTTTTTTCCTGAATAATATTGTTGTGACTGATAATTATAGCGAACACAAGTCCTTCCTGGTCACGGCACGAAAATAGTTTAGTGGGTCTAGCGAGTAGCAGTGAGTTATTTCTCGTAAGTAGAAAAGGGTTTGAGCCTTTTGTAAAGAAGACGGGCCTGTTCATTCCTCTTTTTAACTTTAGCGGCGTATTTTCCGCCGTTTTTTTTCACTTTCTGCCCCTCGCGCTCTCCCAGCGGCGTGAGAAGAAACACGAGGCGAGGCGCGCGCGCGGAGCGGCGGGAATCGGGCCTGATGGCGGAGTTCGGTAACGGACTGGCGGAGGAATCTCTGCTTGACTCAGACCCCGGGCATCCAGAGCTGGAAGATCCGGGTGTTGGTGACGAAGAACCGGGTTTAGATGAGGGAGAGGCCGCTATTGAAGACCCGGTGAGTTAAAGACGTTATTACAGCGTTATTAGCGTTACCTCAACGGCAACGAGTCTCTGATCTTGGAATTACATCGAGATCACATGTTCAGCTAGCTGGCTAGTATTCGCCTTGTTGACTTTTTTAAGTTTATAAGATTCTCAAGTACCTTCTTATGAGGTTTAAGGGGTAGCGATTTTTCAAATCCGTTGGCGCGGTCCGCCATTGTGGCTCGCGCGGTGTTCACTGTGTTAGCTTTAGCGCATGGCGTTGGCGGCCATGTTGGCGCAACATTTTTTTTTTTTTTTAGTTTGGCTGGTGGGGGGAGAAAAACCTTCGTCGTAAAAAAATGCGAGAGGGGGTGAACGTTGGAGGGTAGGACAGGCCGCCATTAACGCCGCTGCTGTCTGCAGAGAGGCGAAAAGCTCACGGTAAAACACGCCTCTCTTTATTATTAGCGAGAATAAAAATGACTGTCTTTGCTAGCTGGAATGCTAACACAGCAGCAGCTTTGTTGCTTTGGCACTGTCGCTGTTTGTGTGCTAGCGCGGTGGGCTAATGTTGTACAGCCGGAATGCCGATGAAACTGTGTTCGCGCTGTTTTAAATCCATTACATGGACAAGAAAACAACGAGCTATGTATGTGTTATAGATTCTTATGAAAGGCGTTTAGGTGCTCGATGGATTGTGGTTGTAAGATGAGGTTTTCGGTAACATTAAATCTCATTCGTTAATGCTAGCTTTGGGCTGTGCTAATTTATTGCGTGTTTTGTCAAACGCTGGTGCGTTTTTTTTCTTTCTTTTCTTTCTTTCTTTTTTTTTTTTTTCACGTATTTTTGAACCGCGCCGTTATCAGCTAATCTGATCGCCTGGCATTGTGTTAAATAGGCATTTGGGATAAATCTAAACACATTTTGTTGTTGGTGTTGGTTGTTTCATTTATGTATTATCTAAACGTGTAATGTTTTGGATAATAGGCTCGATCTGAGAACCTTCACATACACACTGATACGCTGATAACATGTTCACTCTTCCACGTACACACACGGTTGTGATTCAGAGCGGACCATAAATGTGTTTTTTTTTGTTTGTTTGTTTGTTTTGTTTTTGTTTTTCCCCCAATCCTGTATTTAGATCAAACATGGATGGGTTTGTGATGAGAAATTGCAAGTGTGTTAGGACGGGGCATGGTGCGATCTGCCCTGCAATGCAGCACTGCCAGAAGAGCATCACACTACGAGCGCGCGTGCGTGTGTGTGTGTGTGTGTGTGTGTGTGTGTGTGTGTGTGTGTGTGTGGAAGAATGGTATCACGCCTTTCCCTGTCCATTAGTGTGCTACACACATGTAAGCTATGCCGCAAACCACCTACTACCAATACAAATCAGCGTGTAAGAATGATTAATATCCCCGCTGTTTAAACACCGCAAGGGTAAAACGGTTCATGTATATTATTTTAGTATTGTAGTAAGTGGATTAGTGTGGACGTTTTATACGTTAAGTGATTTGGGACGCGACACTATTGATCAATGGTGCACAGGTTATTTTAGCAGGATGGTGTGCAGTTTAGGGCAAAATCCAGATGACTGTTCATCAGTACGACTGTTGTTTATCAGCAATAGATGGTGCATCTATAGTTGTTATTGTGTTCCTGTGTGTTTAATACCTGGGCATGTAAAGGTTGTGTGTGCGCGCGAGAGAGCGAGCGCGCGCTCTCTGAATGCATAAATTATCGAAATATGCCTCATAACAACCCCCCCCCCCCCAGTCAGCATCTGATTGATTCAGGTACATTGGAGCTTATTATTATTATTATGTGAGACGATGGTCCAGTGGGTAGTTTTGTCTCTGCACAGTTCGATCCCGAGCTCAGATTTACTGTCTGTGTTCTCCCCGTGTCCATATGGGTTTTCTCCAGGTTTTCTCCCATCACCCAAAACAGGCCAGTAGGTGGAATGGTTACTCTAAATTGTCTCTGGCTGTGAATGAGTGTATGAACGCGTGTGCATTGTGTCCTATCCTAGGTGCATGGCCCAAAATGAACTTTTTGGTCTATCTGCCAATGGCTCATACACTGAAAAAATTTACCAGCCCAAATATTTTTCAGTCGGCCATAGAATGAAACTTGGGTTGGGATGAAAGTTTGTAGTGAAGTAGGCCTATTTCATAAAGCCGCCTCCACCAACTTGGATTTTTTTCTTGCATTTGGCGAGTGGCGGGTGCTAATTTTGGACCCTGTCTAGGTGTGTTCCTATTCAGTGCTCTCGGGATAGACTCCAGACCCACTGCAGCCCTGACTAGGATAAAGCGGTTATTAAAGGTGATGTAGTAGTAATAGCATGACGGGTTGCTTCACATTGCTTCAAAACATAAACAAGCAAGAAAAAAATTAACTGTAAGTACAAAATTTAATAAGCGGTTATAATACGAATAGCTTTGCATGGTTTTTAATCCTTAAATATTTAGAATCCATCTCCCATCCACACTTTTTTATTTTTTTTAATCCCTCCCCAACGTATTCGTTAACATGCTTCACTGTAGACATGAGCCAGTGCTAAATTCTTATGTCACAATCTTGACCTAACCATTAACCACAATTTACAACATTATGATGCTTTTGGAGTGACAGTTCTGTCAGTCTTGCCGTTGACTCTCATCCAGTGAACAGACGTATGATACATATGCAGCACTGCTTTACAGTTGTACAAAATGTACTAGACAGCTCTTTATGAATGGGACCGATTTTATATCGGGCGCACAATTGTAGATGGCTAGTGATTATATTGTGTCTCCTAAATCTCATTTTTCTAACAACTTGTCAACATGTACAAGTTGTCATGGAACCTGTGCAAAATACCAGTTGATGAACATTTATATTAAATATTATCATGTTTTATACTAATTAATGTTATTGTCATAATATTTAAAATGTCTGCAGGAGCTGGAGGCCATTAAAGCCCGGGTGAGAGAGATGGAGGAGGAAGCAGAGAAACTGAAGGAGCTTCAGAACGAAGTGGAGAAACAGATGAACCTTAGTCCTCCTCCTGGTGAGTGTGTTAGTGTGAAAAGGAGAACACTGCACATGGGCAATGCTGACAAATAGAGCTACACTTGAGCAGGAACATAGAAACAACTGGGTCATTCTAAATTTTCTTTTTCTGCCCACAACCTAGATTCTTTTCAGGAACAGCATGAAAACACAGCCTTAATTTTGGCATGTGCTGGTATTAAATCAACCCATCACATGATAATTTCATAGCATTTTGTCTAGGATTATGATCTTACCATGAGAGTCTGTTTAATTACTGTTTTCTTGTAGGTCAGTATTTGAACTTTTAGAAAAGTTTTGGAAACTATTTAGAAATGTTGCAGAGAGAGTACTGTGCTTCATGTTGCTCTAACTGGTCAACAGATTTGCAGGATTGTATCCTCTGAGGAGAAAACGTGTCCAGAGACGTTATAAGGGAGGAGACATCCCACTTCAAGAATTCTGAATAGAAATCTATGGGGAAACGTCCGGAATGCCCAAGATGGCGGTTGTATGCAAATATCCCGCCCCGTCCCCAAAAAGCCAATCGTCTGCCGAACCGGGAAACATTAAGCCAATCGTGTTGTTGCACTGATGCAAGCGTACAGTTGCGCATGTGTAGTACAAGTATAACCTGGGGGGGGGCATTTTAAACTGTATTTTTAATCAGATTTGATTGATGATTCTATACATGCAGTTTTTATGTCCCGGTGGCCACTGAAAGTGCAGTTATGGCTCTCTTCCCAATCACTTAGATAGACACGTTCATTTAGATAGGTCTTGCTTGCCCAAAATAACTGTCCGGTTGTGCGTTACCAAGATGGCTGCTGAGTGGCAAGACTGCCCTATAAGTACTTTGACGTGACGCAGTAGTCACTGAGTGCACAATGCTATTACTGTTGATTTTTAGAAATTAAAATTTAATATGAAATATTACATTTTTAAAAATTGCTTACATAATTTAAAGTCCTGACACCTTAAAACCTCCAGAAGGGACAGTGTTTCCCACAGGTCTGAAATATACTTCTTGTGGTAGCTGCTGGAAAGGGCTACCAAAAATGGTTTACTATGTGATTTCAGATCGCATCGGAATCTGCTCCGCTTACGCTGCTCAGTGAATTGCACGTTATCTATCAGCGACTACCAGAAGTTTCAGAAAAACACTCCTTTTTTCATTTATGATTTCATTGTTTGACTTACAAAGAAGGAAAAGAAATGCTATTTGATTTTACATTTTGTATCTGTGATTTCTGATGATAAAAACAAAAATGGTCTATTAATTTCTGTTACTGACAAATAGAATGACCAGATGTTCACGGATCGTTAACGTCCTTTTAATAATCATTTAAATAGGTGTGTGTGTGTGGGGGGGGGTGCTATTACAAAGCTAAACGCATTGACTGGACTCAATCCCTCCATGTTGTCATGGTAACGTTGACAGTAGCACATAATATGCACACAGGTTAAAACTGTCTACAACGCGAAAGCTTTCCGTTCATGTAGTCGGCTAACCATTCCAGTACAACACCGTTCCTTTTAGCGATGCAGTACATTATGTTCATTATCTATCGCTCACAGAACATTCTCGTTCTTCATACTTATTTGCTAAAGTGGGTCACCAAATATGCTTTGGCGGCTGTTAATATACCTGGGCGACCCGCCCGAGTGGAGTCTATGTGGGAAACGGTGCAGGCCTTTTGAAAAGTCAGAAATGTTGTCAGACACAGTAGCCTACTACTGGAGATGTTTGTGAATCCAGTTGGAGACATTAATCAGGAAAACCGTGTGACTGTTTGATCAGTTGACGGTCTGCACTATTTTTGACTCCACTTTTATGTCCCAGAGAGAGATGCATGTTACCTGGGTAAAAAGGGTAACCAAATGCAGCACGGTTACTGAAGTGTAGGATTATGGGTAATTTGCTGAGCTGAGCCATGCTGCACCGTCCAATGGGGGAAATAAACACTACAAGATTCCTTATTTCAACCAAATTTGAAGGCATGTCAAAGAATCTGGTTTTAAAAACACCGTCATATGATAAGAAAATGTCTACAATATGGTAACGGTGAGAAACCCTTTCCTTACCATTGGCAAATTCATTTAAAAATATTAATTGCAATAGAAGCTTAAGCAATAAATACTGGCATGTGTATGAATTTTTAAAAATGATGCCTTATCTTTTGCTTTAATATGAAACTCCTTTTGTTTTTCCTCACAGCTGGTCCTGTCATCATGTCCATTGAAGAGAAGATAGAAGCAGATGGAAGATCAATTTATGTTGGAAATGTACGAGTTACTCTTCTACTTTTTGACTGGTTGTGAATAGTTTGTACTACTGGTAAACTTATTTTTATTAGTAGTCACACTGGGTTGTGTGGGTTTTTTTTTTTTAAATAAATAAAGGCTTATGCCCTTTAGATTTGCCTACTACCTTCTTTCTACAATTGACGCATGTCTTTCTACCAAACATTGTGTCACATAATGAATAAAGTACAACACCCTGACCTTTTGGATAATGTAAGCAGCTATCATGAACTTAGAATGTCATTGTATCAAAATGTTTTTGTGTTTTGTCTATAGGTGGATTATGGAGCAACAGCAGAGGAGCTTGAAGCTCATTTCCATGGCTGTGGCTCTGTTAATAGAGTCACTATCCTGTGTGACAAATTCACAGGACACCCGAAAGGGTAATCAGCAAAATGCTGCATTCTTCCCCTCTTCATTCCTTTATCACTCTCTGTCTCTGTTTTTTGTTGCAGTTCATTTTGAGATGCTTGAGCAGTGGTTTTTCTTTTAGAGCAATATGACTTATTTTTCTCCTGTTGGTTAAAGCTGGTGTGTGTAGGATTTTCTGTTGATGTTTGTTTTAAAAAAAAAAGTGTGTGTATATATATGTGTGTGTGTG
>JAOTRR010000028.1:6071440-6082803 GCA_028570945.1 Gogo arcuatus | reverse complement strand
ATCACTGCACCAGCCGCTGTTTACATAAAAACAGATTCCGCCGCCCTTTGTTTTACCGGAGTGTTAACGGCCCGTGTACATTTCAGCATTATATTTTTGTGTCGGCAACAAAATTTAATAGGCAATTTTTGTTTTTTATTGTCAGAACTTGCAGATACAAAATTTAAAAGTATTCTGTGCTTGTCGTTGATGGATAACATGCGCAATTTACTGAGCAGCACGAGGGGAGCAGACTACAGTGCGATCCGAAATTGTGAGGTAGAACATTTTTTGTGCTGGCAGGTAATACCGGCCCTTTCAGCCAGCTGCCATCACACGTATGTTTAAGACCTGTGGGGAAATACGGCTCATTTTGTCACTCCACGCTGTTTCTGTTGTCACGTGTAGATGGTGCAGCCGAACAATACACCTGTTAAATGCGGGGCTGTTTGCGTGTCACGAGTAGTACGCTCCATTAGTAGCACGCTGATGGGCTGTTTGTAAGCCAGGGGTGGATCACGCCGGAGTTTGATCATGCGGCCACGCTGCGTATTCATTACGCGCTTTTCTGGCGGTTTGTGTTAGTAAGTTTAAGTGAAACTATCGGACATTTTTCTTATTGCTATTGAGGTGTCTATTGACGATACATATCGCTATCGTTTTATCGCCCAGGCCTAGGTTTTGAGAGAGAGAAGGAGCCCGTAGTAGACGGGTGTGCTTATGCTGCCTTTTAAATGAGGCAGACTTGATCTCTGGAGCATATGGAAAGGCCAAAATGCTGTCTACATCAATAGCCTCCGTCGTATTGGGATGCAGGGGAGTAATCCGACTTGTCCACAAGATATTGTAGAACCAAATACTGGCACACATGTAGTGGCTAGTTGCCATACAATTGATATACAAGATTTTATACACCTATGTTTCACTTCCAGAATAGAGGTTTCATTCCTGCAGCCTGATATTGACTTGAAGTATTTAACTTACTGTGCATATTGTAACCTGTGCTCCTATAAAGCACACAGTGGGGGGGAGTGTGTGTGTGAATGATAAGCTGTGTTTGCATCTTTGATTGGATGTTCTTGCATGTTTGTGTGTCTCAAGTGCTTTTGCGGAGACACTGCATGTCACCTGTGTATGTGTTTGTGCTTGTAGTTTGTTTCCATCCATCTGTTTTACACACCAGCAAGTATTCCAGTTAAGTGTTTCTGCTCATCTGAGAGGTAAAAGTTGGGTATGGAAGAAAAGATGCGATTTAAGGTTATCTGCTTCATGCAGACAAAAAGGTCATGTAAGGAATGTTTCCGTTAACCCATCACAGATTGCAGAATTTTGCATACTGTTTGTGTTGCGCTTACGCCGAAAATACAGCGAAATATAGCATACTATTAATACTCTGATGTGAAATGTGGAACTCGGCACCCTTTTTTCACTCTGTGGTTTCAACCTGTAACTCCACAGCGGAAGGAGCAGAGCCATCAGGGGTCCAACACCACAGCTGCAAATTAAATGAAAGCACTTGTTCGTAGGTTGTTAATAGGTCCACTATTACAACTTTTTACTACCAGTAACTGCACTCAAAATGGCGCAGATTCTGTATCTGGGCTGTCGGTTTCATTCACAGACACGCTTCAGGCAAAACAGACACAGGTTCAGCAGACTGTAGATGCACCTGCCACTAGCTTCTTTTTCTTTTTTAAAAAAAAAAAAATATAAACTTGTCCTACAGCCAGAGAAAGCAAACTACTTTTATTTACTTTGGCAAGAAAATGTTTAATTGGTTGTTTCAACCAATGACTGTTTGTTTAAAAAACAAAACACCTTGGACAGCATAACGTCTCTAAAAAGTACAGCCTCCACAGGTCTAGCGCCACTGCTGCTCTAGCACCACCCATCCCCATGTGTTTCAGTGGCAAAATAGCTTATTTTCCATGTCACTTTTTTCTAGTCTAAACTGTCTTTCCATCTACAGTATCTAATTTGAACAGTTAGTTTTCCCTCTGCTGATATCTGTGCCTTTAAAAAAAAAAAAAATCCCCAGAAATTAGTTTTTAAAATGTTCTACTGTATTATAAGGTGTGGATACACTTGGGAATGAAGTGATTGTGACTGGACTTTGGTATTGGGAGAAGGGGGCGGGCCTACCAAATGAGTAGGTGTACTTCGACGCTCATCCCAGCTTCCCAGACTCTGGCTCCAAATTTGACAACATGGCAGAGGAATATTGGTTTCGTTTCTATAGAACGGAAGGGCATGCTACACGGTCCATGCTTTTCTTTTTTTGCAGTCATTGGTTTAAACGTAACATGCACCAGTTAGTTCGTAGTGGTGCTGTGGCATGAGATACTCCTTTTCAAATCCTGCCGTCTGCTTTATTATGTTTGTGAACCAAGGACGTTGCCTGGCTGTTGGTAGAAACTGTAATTAAGTACGCTGTATTAGAAGGCAGACTAGAATTTTAATACACTAACGCAGTACATGCTTACCTCACATGTAAATGAGCGTTTTCATCCAGCGAAAACAAAGATACTAGCTCAAATATCAGGTCACGTCCTGGGTAAGATGAAAGATCAGCCAACAAATATGTCTTTTTGTCTTCATGACCAGAGACATGATCAGAAATGGATATGGACTGGCTACATAAAGCTGCCCCTCTCAAGGATTCAAGTACTTGCTTATTTTTTATAGTCTATGTTAATATACGTTATTAGCTCAAACTTTGGAGTTACATTTATGGTTGGTTGCTGCTTTTTACCCTAGATAGACTTCCTAGCTAGCTAATGGGCTAGTTAATGACTTGATTTGATTTGTCCACCCCTGTAGTCTCACAGTAGTGTTATCGAGTGGTATACTGTAAGCAGCATGCGGTTTGGGACACTCTCCTTGACGGTGAAGTATAAAAGTTGTGGTATGGATAAAGCTATGATACAGGGATTAGAGATGGAGTGAATGATGAGGTAGTGGGTGTGTGTTCTGGTCTCATTGCTGTGTTTTGGCTGCTGCTCTTTTCATGATGTCATCTCATATCTCATCACCCCTGTTGAGAACATTGATGGAAATACAATAGAGACATTTTATTTTTGACCATTTTGTAAAACATCTGGATGGAAACATTGTGTGTGTCCATCATCTCTCCCCTACAGTGACCAAAGGAGCCCTAACAGAGAGAGATAAAGAGGGAGAGAGGATGTCTTCACTCCCCCCCACCCCCCAGATTGAACACTTTAATGCATTTGTAGTACTAGACGAAGCCGAACGCTTCCTATTCTAATGTAATAAAGCACATATTTAAAATATATTCTTCAGTAATGCAGACAATATGGTATACATTATACTAACTGGACATTCTGTATACCTGAAAAGTATTTGTATAAGAAGAATGACGACTTACCTGTATCTCAAATATTAAGCCCCTTTTTGTACACATAACAAATTTGGTGTCCTCCATCTTCAACCAAAAAAAACTCACCCTCTTTTTCTCTCTCTTTTTTCCAGGGGCCGAGGGCGATCAACATCGTGGTATTCCCCTTACTAATAACTCCCCACTGTCATTTCCCCTTTTTACTGTCATCCCTCCTTTCCCTGTTTAAAAAAAAAAAAGAAAAGAAAATAACCCCTCTCAATAAAAGAAGAAAAAAAGAAGAAAAAAGACAAAAAAACACAGAGGGAGAAAATAGAAAAGAAAAGAGCATCTCCCGGACAGACTGACTGACTGACTGGTGTGTGTGTGCGCGCGTGCGTGTTGCTGTCACCCCGGTAAGGTACCGAGATTTTGGGGCGGTTCTTGGTTGGCATTTGTGAAATGTTTAGAGAAGATGGTGTGATCTCAGGCTGCAGATGTGTCTCCTTTGGTCTGGCTGTGAGTTCCTCACACAACACAAGGAGCAAACTGTTTGTTTGTTTTTTTTCCCCTCCTTTTCTTCTATTGTACCTTGAAGATGTGTGGAAAATTCCCCGAAAGTGATAACGCTGTATGTTTAAGTAGATAGCTGAGGTTGCCAGACTTTCATTTGAACTGTTAACATTTCACCCATCCTCCTATTTTAAATGTTCATTTCTTTCTCTTGTTTTTCTCCCGCTCACCTGCATTCTTCCTGTTTTTGGCACAGCTTGCAGTTCAGTTCAGGGTTTTTTTTGTTTTGTTTTTTTTCCCCTCCCCTCCATAGTGTTCAACTTCATGAGACATGCCAAGTTCTTTTTTCCCCCAATTTGTTCCCCATCTCTGCATTTTCATCAGTTTCTTCCCTGTTGTCTCGTGGTATTTGGCTCTGAACATTTGATGCTGATGAAGCTTTTATTTTTTGTTTTTGTTGTTTAACCTTCTGATTCCTTTGTTTCTGTTTTTACCTCCTGTTTCAATCTCCTATTCAATTCCTTCCTTTCAACTTCCCTCTGTCTTTACTACACTATGCCCACTAATGACTCAAAGGCATTGAAAGTTTTTGAGACATTTTCAGCTTTGATCTTTCCCAAAACTACCTTTTTGCTTCTTTCACTTTCTCTCTCTACATATGTGCTCTACCACTTCCGACCATTTGCATATATTTCAGCTAATACTCCCCCCACCCCCATTTTCCGTTCCATTCTCGAGCCAACCTTGTCTGGTTCTTTCTCTCTCCTCTTTTCTTTCTTTCTTTCTTTCTTTCTTTCTTTCTTTTTCTTTCTTTCTTTCTTTTTCTTTCTTTCCTCTCTCTCTTTCTGTGTACTAGACCACTTCTTGTCGTTTCAGGTTTCAGGACCAGTGGAGGCTGAGTACTCCTCCTCCCCCTGTGGCTGCAGCGCCCCCTACAGTCTCACCATCGTCTCTTTCTCTCTCTGCTCCCTCTATCCCTCTATCCACACTCATGTGGGGGGGTGGGGGTGGGGCACAGGGTGACCCCCGGCCCATTTACTACAACAACAAACGTTGAACACACATTCACTCTCACATGCACTAACACACACACACACACACCACACCACCACATATTTATATAGCGAGAGGAAAAGCAGCTGGTTAAAATGGGAGAGAATGAGATGGTGAGGACAAGAACAGGTTAAAGGTTAACAGGGAGGGATGCATTTCTAGGGCCCTAGATGACTGATTCTGGGAATTTAAGGCTATTTAAGATGGAAAGGAGCAAAGCTTTTATTTGTTGGGAGGGGGGTTGTGTGGAGAGGTTTTTTTCCCCTGGGTTTTTTGTTTTGTTTTTTGTTTTGAGACGGGGAAGTGGGGTTGGGGGGGGAGTTTGGCTTTTTTATTTTTTAACCCATGAGTCTGTAATTAGGAAAAAAAAAATAAAAGATTGTAAAAATGAATGGGTTTGTCATTTTTACCCCCCCATCTTTTCTCCCTGAGGGAAATGTACTACATACAGAATTAGTTTTTCATGATGAAAAATGTCATTTTTAGACACTGCATGCTTAAAATCTTGTGGCAATTTTAATTTAGGGTTGTTATAAATTAACATGTTTCTACTAGCTTCTTTTTCTCTGATCCCAGATAGCACGTTGTGATGATTATTGGATAATGAATTTATTTATAATACACTGGAATCATGACGTGGCTGTAATTTTCATTATAATAGCTGCTTTAATTAGCAGGTGGAAACGTACTGTTTTACCCTCATACAGATTCTTTGCCAGTGAAGGTAATATGTACACAGTGTGATGCTCCATAGCAATTACTACTTTAAAGATTTCTTCCAAACTGTCCCTTGTTTAGTGATCACTAGTAATACATTACCTTCTAATTGTCTCTGTGTTCTAATCCACGTACAAAGTACACTGTGTTTGGTGTTCTTTTCTGCATGTGGATCAGGTCAGTTCAGGAATTTTTCATGGGGGAGGGAGTTCAAGACAGCCATGTTTTGCCTACTCCAAACTCATATTTTGCTATATTTAATAAGGAAGAATTAAATTTAAGGTCCTTTTTTTTTTTTCTTTTGTAAAACTTGTAGTTAATTTTAAATATCCCCGAGCAGTGACAATTATAAAAGGACAAAACTAAGAAGTGGTTGATATTTTTTATTTTGAAATCCAGTGTCAGCAAATAAACATCCTGTCTCAATCCAGCTGTAGAAAACCTCTATGTGAAACAAGAAGTGAAACTATGACCAAGTTAATTTCAAAACATGATCTGATTAAGAATTGCACTCACTCTTTTTTTGTATTTCTAAAGCAGTTTCTTCTTGAGTCTGGGATTATCAAAGTCCTAGAATAAGACACAGACTAGATTTAGGTTTGATCTAAAACTCCTGTTTAGCTAGGGTTTCTATGCTCTGCCCCGAACACTCTTTTCTAACAATGTCTGCCAAAGCCTTAGTTTCTGCTTTTAATGACTGGACTGTTCTTTTGCAAGAGCAAATAAATTCTGGACAATCTGGTGCTGTGCATTGTTGGTCTGCAGCACTTCAGCTGGATTTCATTTTCAGAACAGATAAAATACTAAAACCCTTAACCTTCCAAGGAACCCTCCGTGGAACCCCATGGAATTCATGTCATGACCAACATGACACAGCCTAATGGAACGAACCTCTAATTTAAACGTCCTGGTTCTGTACAGAATGTGTGAAATTGTCTCCACAATTCTAATAACCTCTACCTATAGATTTGTCTCGATACATCCATCAATCTGCATGCCTCCTTTCTTGGCCACCTATCCATGATTTATCAGTCCATCTTACTCATGCCTTTTCCACCAAAAAGGAATGGGTTCTATTCTGGTTCATGCACCAAATCTTGAACCTTTCAGACCAAAAATAAATTGGTTTAGACCCTGAAAAGCTGGTTCCTAACTGGAACCAAAATATAGCTGGTTTTTCCAGCATGAACCGTAACATCAGCGGGCGTGTCATTAGATTGCAGAGGAAGCAGAGTGCAGCAATGGAGAACGCAACAGAAAAGGATACATCAGAAAAAATAAATATCTGCAATAACTCATAGGTAATCACGTGCCCCAGAAGCTACTGTTTACTTCTGCTGTGCTTTGTGCAATGCCCTCCATTCATGATGAATCCTTGATTACTGCTTTAAAACTGGTGAAAACGTGGGCTGGTTCGCTAGCTGGCACCAAGGTTCAAAGAATCCTGAACTGGTTCAAGAACTCGTTTCCTGTTGGTCAAAAAGAGGCATCTCCACTGATGTATGATGCTCTTCAGCTGTGAGGACATTCCTGTCATACGTCTCTTCTTAACCTTCTGCTCTCTTGACTCTTATACATAAGACTATATACACACACTCCACTTTATTAGGAACACCTGTACTTTCATGCAGAATCAGCTAATCATGTGGTGGCAACAGCAGCACAATGCACAATCATGCAGATATAGGTCACGAACTTCAATTAATATGTTCTCATCAAACACCAGAATGAAGAAAAAATGCGATCTGTGTCTTTGATCGTGGCATGGATGTTGGTAATAGAAGGGCTGGTCTGAGTACTGTGAATTTCATACACAACAGTGTGGAGTTTACACAGAATGGTGCGAAAAACAAAAACATTGTGGGTGGGAAAACACCTCGTTGATAAGAGCAGACATGAGAATGACCAGACTCGTTTGAGATGACAGGAAGTCTATAGTAACTCAAATAAGCACTCTTTACAACTGTGGTGAGCAGAACAGCACAGCACAGAATCAAAACAAGTCTTGCACAAAAAAAGTAAGAAAATACAAGCCATTATTTGCTTCTTCGTTTCAAAAGAAGGTGGTGTCCTTTTGATGTCCCCTTCAGGAATAAGTCATGTTTATTGTCCCCTGGAACCCCTATAGGGTGTGTGTCTGTATGTATGTATTTATAACTAGTGTTGCCTCCTGTTGGGTGGAGCATTGCTCTTTTGATTTTCAAAAACCAGCCTTGGTTCCCCTATTCAGCAATTTTTGATATAAGGAAGAATTTAATTTAAGGTCCTTTTTTCCTTTGTAAAACCTCTAATAGTTGATAATTTTAAATATCACTGACCAAACTAGAAAATAGGGTTGATTATTTTTATTTCAAAAGATGTAGGCTAATGAAAACCATCCTGTCTCAATCCAGATGTAGAGAAGCTCTACTTGCGTTTCTTGAACACTGGAAAAGGAAGAAAGTAGGACAAAATTCAGTTCAAAATATGACTTAATAGCAATATCTGATTAGGAAAGAATCAGACTTACTCCTCTTTTTGGTTTTCTTCTTCAGCAATTTCTTCTTCTTCTTGGGTCTGGGATTATCCAAATCCTAGAATGAAACAACACACTCAGACTTGATCTAATTTTTTATCCAAAACTATTATCTAGTTAGTGTTTCTAATCTCCAACCCAAAACACTGGACTGTTCTTTTGCAAGAGCAATTTAATTCTGTCCCATCTGGAGCTTCATCTGTCCATCCTGGGGCTTTGTATTGTTGATTTGTAGAGCTGGACACAACTGCCCTAAAGGCTTCTTTGGTTTGTCTCTCTGTGTGGATTTCCTTTTTAGAAAAGATACAACACTAAGACCATTAACCATCCAAAGAATCCTCAATGGAACCCCATGGAATGAATTTTATAACCAGCATTTTACAAAACACAAGGATGACCTGAACTGCCTGATGAAGCACTTCTAATCTAAACGTCCAGGTTCTCTACAGGATGTGTGTGTGTGTATTTCCTCCAGAATTCGAATAACCTCTACATGTATCTGTGTCCTCACACACCTATCAATCCGTCTGCCCGCTTTCCTGACCACTTATCCATGATTTATCAGTCCGTCTCACTCACCGGTGCCTCTCCGCCAGTCAGCGCTGTGATGTCACCGAAGTGTGTGATGCTGTTTAGCTGTGAGGACATTCCCATCACGCGTCTTTTCTTGGTCTTCTGATCTCGTGAGACACTTAGACGCACCATCATAGACTCCTCATAGTTTTTCCTGAGATATAATTAAACACAAAGTATTCAAAGATGATGACTGGTGTCTGTTATGGTCATTAAACACAATCACGCCCAGACATCAATATTCTAAGTCACAGGAATTAGTGAAGTGTCATGCATTGGACTAAATTTCAGTACAAGTTTTAGTACAAAAACGAACATAAACGCGGTCATAAGAGTCTCGGATGTGGATTGTGATCTGCTCACTCAAACCACATTCAGAGATAGTAAGAGACGCACATGGACATTTTGCATCTGTAGGGTAAACGCTAATGCATCTCGGACAACATTCAGTCACCACTTTTGTGGTTCTCATATGGAATTGAGCCAAGTTGCTGTTGTATCTGATACACGCTAGGTTTGTGGGACGACAATTTAATCATCTCTACATGATCTTACAATGCCATGCTGCTCAGTGACGTTTACAGCATTCATATATTATATTACCAGACCTGCCAACCTTTACACATTTTACATAGGAGCTCTGCAATTTAACACTGGAGTATTCTAATATAAGTAATTGCTCAAAAATATGCCAAAAGAGCAGTCTTCCTAATCTTTTCACTAATAAAATGGGAGATGAGCCAGTCAACATATGAAGCTGAAATGATATGCTGAAGTGTTTTGAGTTTATTAATATAAAATAAAACCCACAGAAACGTCAGTTGTTTTTTTAAAGTGCTTTTTCAGCACTTTTTTGGGCCAAAAAGCAAAAAAATTCTACCTAAAAAATTAAACAGCCCTCCAACAAAGTGACAAATGGAACACTTTACAAATAAAATTAATGGTGATGATAATTATAAAGTGATTCAATACACTGTTTTTGCTCTGTTGCACCAGTCAGCACTCAGATGTGTTCAAAGGATTTAAGCTGCAGATTAAACATAAAAAACATTCTCCAGGTAAACACTGGACGACCGATTTGTAAAAAGATTATATTGAAAATGCAATGTTACGTTTTATTTTTACCAGAAGCCTAAAAATCCACCATCCAGCTGAGTTCTTGTAGTTGCTGCTGCCAGCAAGCAGTGCCTGACTCTACAGCTAATACACCCTCCCCTACTCTCCTGAAACCTCAATACTGCACAAGTCTAATACACGCTGTTGTATTTGATACATGTGAAAGTCTGAGATTTTGTCTGCGGGTTGGACGATTTGCAGACATTATGCTAATTAAATACCTTTATAGATATTTATTAAAAAGTGTACACCTGTCATGCACAGTGTCTCATGCACGAGCTTCTTTGTTCTTAATGAGCTCTGCTTAAGTTTAAGCCATCTGATGGTTTAACATATGCATATACTTATTCTTTACATGTATTTATTTGTTTGGATTTGGATACTACTAATCTTGGGGACTGCTTTCTGTAGTTATGAAATGTGTCTCAAAGATGCATTCGAAACTGATGAAACAGTCTCAGAAATTTAAAACAGATACATGGTTAGAGCTACACTACAGCAGAATAGGTCATGATGTCACAAAACAACAAAAAAACCATTATTTAACATTGTAGCTCCAAATTTTCAAGAAAAAGACAAGCAGAAACTGAAGATCATCATACTCATAATCATTGGAAATTTATCAATCTGGGTCATTCCAAGTTAGTTCTGATAGGGTTGTTGCTGCATCTCTGATCTCGTGGTTTGTTTGGGGTTTTTTTTTTTTTTAATCTGTTGCTTGTGACCTAAAACCAAAGTCTGTAAAGTATTTTGGCTGAATTCTAACATCACATTTTTTCACTCTCCTGAAAGACCCAATATTTTCACACAAAAAAAAAAAAAAAAAATCTGGGATCAGAAATATTAAAGAAATATTATTCCCAGCCATATTTAATTTGGCAGGCATAAAGACAGACTTGTTTTCTATCTGTTTAAATGCTCAGATGTCATCACAGAAAGCCAGTATTTTTCTTATGGGGTCCTCAAAATGAGAAGAAGTGCACAATTTCCAAACATGAGTGATTTTAGTGGTTTATAGACCCCACTTTAAGAGACACAGATGCTAAAAGTCACAGTTTGTGCTTAAAATACTATCATCAATGATAAATATTACAAGTTTAATTAAATTTGTGCCATTTTAACGTTCCCAGATGGTGATGTTGACTCCCTAGTAAAATCATGAAAGACTGCATGAAATATGTTTAAAGTATCAATTGCTGTCTTCAAACTTATAAAAAGATGTCAGGCCACGTTTTGCCTCAAATCGACTGTACCATTTACAAAAAAATGGGCATAGAATATATGTATTTAATTTAGGTATGACTTTATAAAGTGCTACTTAAATTAAATGAAAACATTTAAATGTTAAATGCCAGCACCCTTTATGTATTTCAATTATAAAGAACACAAAATCAATCTCAGAAATACTTTATAAAAAACAGAAATGCACGTCTCAGAATGAGCAAGTTTAGACACACCTTCTGATTCAGTGCTTTTTCTTTATTTTTATTAATTAAAAAGACACGTCATGTCTTAAAGTAATGATGGATGTCGTTTCTCTTTACTTAGCTGAGCGGTTCT
>JAOTRR010000028.1:5923320-5933487 GCA_028570945.1 Gogo arcuatus | reverse complement strand
GACCCTTCAGGCCCAAGGCTGCTTCTCTAGCCTTCAGGCCATGGCTGCCCCCATACTGAGTTACCATACTGTGTATTGTCACACCATTCTGGATAAACATTAGAGACTGTCGTGCATGAAAATCCCAAATGATCAGCACTTTCTGAAATACTCAAACCAGCCCATCTGGCACCACAGTCAGTCAATGGAGATATCACCCCCCCCCCATTCACTCACATCTAATGTAATAAATACAAACATGAGCAGTAATTTCAATAAACACAAGAAAGTGGAAACCAGTTTCAATTTGTATTTTATTGAATGTGTTTGGCTTTTTCTAGAACAAAATAAATTCTTAAGAATATGATGGTGGAAATGCAAACTACAAACTATCAAAGTGTATTATTGCATGGGTGGAACAAAAAAAGGCAAATTATTTTTTCCTAACTCCATAACATATTCCTCTGTCCATTTATGCACTGCAGTGCAAATAAGGACTCACAGTATCAAATTAAATGTACTTTCTAAAAAGTTACACGTGGTCAGGGCAAATTACTATTATAACGACAAATTAAGCAAATGCAAAACAATGAACTGACCACACACACACACAGTTGGCCTTGAAATGTTGACAGATCACCCACACCCTTTAACACAGTATGTACTGTTTTCTATTTTCTTTAACCTGGTTAAATGTCCATACAATTTTGGTATAGTCAGGCACGAAGTGTTTGTTGGCCTTTCGCACTGGCACTGATAAATCCTGGGAAATGCAGAATGCAGCTTAAAGCGTGTAGCATTTGGACCCTTTCAATCAGTGAGGTGAAAAAGTAATTTAAAAGAAAAAAAAGAAAGAAAAAGAAAAATAAACAAAAAGAAGCTCACTTCCTGTGAACAGACAGCTCTGTGCAATACAGTCTTCAGCACCCAGCTTTAAAAAGGGCACTTTGTTATGAAGTAGCCTCCCTACTGTGTACAAAAGCTTATAGGGCAGTTCCCGAGCCTGTGCACAGCACATTTCCCAGCTATTCCTAAGCACATTTAGCGCACTGATTTCCTGACAAGCAGGCATGTGCCATTAATGGCTTATACAGTGTAATACAAAAATATATTACAATTGTTAAAAATAGGCAGCATTACTGAGAAGATATACACATTAATTGTTTGTAAAACAGCAAAAAAGTCTAAGGTCCTTTATTTTGCAGCTCCGTTGCAGAGAAGGCAAGTCCTCTCATTGAGGAAATGTTCCAGCAATGTATCATGATATGAAAATATTGGCACATGCTTACTGGTGAGTGTAATCAGGTGTGAGAGAGCTGGGAAATACTAATCATGTGCAGTGCAATGCAATTAAAACAAACAAAAAAACAAACAAACAAAAAAAGGCAGGACTGAAGCACAGAGCTGGGAATGATAGAGAGAGAGAGAGAGAGAGAGAGAGAGAGAGAGAGAAGGAGGAATGAACAGCGGGATCTGTTTAGGATGATTTGTCCTTCCTGGCTCTGGGAGAATCCGCTCCATTGGCACTCAGCGATCCATTCACGCCGTTGGCTACAAGACATCAGCACGCAAGTTAATAATCTGTATACTAAGTGATAGCAGAAGTCTCACAAATCTGCTTCAGCTCTTGATGTTTATTTGAGATTAAAGCTGTATACAAACACACGGCTTAAATATGAAATAATGAAAATAAACAAACAAAAAAGAATAAATAAAGATAAATATCTATTTGATGAAATAAAAGTTGGAAGTGCAGCACTAACCTTTCCTGGACTTGCCCTTTGAGGAGGAAGATTTCTTCTTTAAGGACAGAATCTGAGCGTGTTCTCTCCACCGCCGCAGCTGGAAGTTGATGAATTTCCACATCATGAACGCCTGAGTGATGCAGATTGCAGCCAGGACAGTCACTCTGGTTCACCAAGCAGCCCCACAAATTACAAAGAAGAAAAGCAAATTATGCAGCTGGTACTGAAAACTGCTGCAAATATTTATTTATTCAGCCGAACCACACTATTCTTTTTCCAACTACTGTTAAATTGAGCAATAGTGCGATAGAACATAACATTTCTACAGCTAAGAAGACGGTGATGCTATCTTATGTGCTTTGTTCATTTCTTTCTTTACTGTGTAAATGTGTTACTTTAACAAAATGTTTCCTGTTTCACCTGACAAACAGCACGTTGTAGTTTCCCTCGGCCAGGTCGAGGCCCTGGCGTTCAGATCCAGCCAAACCGAACCCCACAGTGAGGACAGAGAGAGACAGAGTCAATAAGCGGGCCAGGACGAACAGGACGGCCCACACTGAGAACCTGTATGCAAACACACACACACAATTAAAATCTGACATTCTGTTTGGAACAATGTACAGAAACCTTTACATGACCATCTCAATTTCACTAATAAACAATCATTTCTAAAAATAATCTATTAGATGATGTTCAGATCATGTGAAGCTGAAAAGAATGATTTAAAAATGACAGGACTGTTAATGTGAAGCAGAACAGTTATGTTGGTGCCTGTCTCTCTCATTTTGCATTTACTTTTTGTAATGCGGTTATCATACAATGAAATTACTAAATAATAAGCCTTTTAATTTGGATACAAATTCAGATGGGAAATATGAAATCCTGGGTTTAGAAAGACCTTAATTAAATCACTATGGATAAATAACTCTGGTTTATGGGCACTCACCCTGCTTGTCTCTCTTCATTACTGAAGTAAATGATACGAGACACGTGGAAGAGCAATTCGACGAAATAATGTAGCACGAGCAGCACCACACCCAGACGGTTCAGACTGTAAACACAAATAAAATAACTGAAATGTACTGCACTACAAGTTTTTAAACTAATCTAATATGATGCATGATGTTAAATGATGTGCGGCTTTCACCGAGTAGGCAGTTGAAGCAAAAATCTAATTTACACAAATTACAAGGTACACAAGGAGTACATTTCTTTTTCTGAAGAAGATTTTTGTTCATACTTGAGGATGTAAGCGCCTTCGATGTGGACCAAATACAGGCTGATGTAAACCAGCTGACGGGGAATGTCCTCCTGAAAAATAAATCAAGAAAACAGATTTTACACGTACACAGACAGACCCTAGCAACAGCCTTTTGTCCCCTCACAATGACAGGAAACGACCAGAAACAATGCTAATCTTTCAATACTCACTTTCTTGATCTTCTGGAAATACAGTTCAGGAAGCGCATGGAACCAGTAACCCAGCTGACAGATGTAGTAAAATTTCATCTGGAACCTGAAAACATGATTCTTGGTTATATGGTATTTGTGATACTGATATCATGGACACGCAAAAATATTTCGTTCAGGATGATGCTGCATAGACAGTACCTGTTTAACCCACATAAATCCTTACTTGTACTAAAGGTATTCTAATATTGCTAATTTCTGGACAATTTCTTTTTAATTTCTTTTTAATTTCTAATTTCTTTTTTAAAAAAAAGCATGGCATGTGTCCTTTACAGTCTGAAGGATACATTGCTGAAATCTGTGCGTGGTTAAGATGTTTCCCAATGAAAACGGCAGAAAGTACATATCTTAAATTTACAACATAATCATGACATGAAAAGACCACTGAACACGAGCATTTACAAGTTAGCTGCCTTCAGAAATGTCATTTTTAATAGCAAACCCAATCCCATACTTGCGTTCAACTTGCTCCTCATCAAAATTCACCGTAGCCATCTAATTAAGGTTGACAGATTGATCATCGATAATACTGTTTGTAGACTACCTTAGTCTATATATGCATGAGTCCAGTCAATTTGGCCATTCAAATAATATTAAAAATAGGCAATTTCTGATAGGTAAATCAACAGCTACTCATGTTTTCCCCAAATATAACCATTATAACAAAGTAGCGAAGTCTTGCCAACAAAATTTGTGTTTCAGTGACAAAGACATTCATTTGAATTCTACTGAATGGTAGAAAATGGGCCACTACTAAAAAATATTATGTCCAGCGATTGACATGACTCTGGTGTCTGGTAGTGTGAAGTGAATTGTTTGCACTACTAATGTTCAAATGTGTGTATATACAGACGGGTGACAACTTAAAGGAAAAACAAAAACAAAAAACAAACAAAAAAACAGTGACTCTCAATACAAAATTCTTCTAGCTGATCACCTTTATCCTATGATGAAACATTTCTACCTTGATGGGAGTGGCCTCTTCCAGGATGACCCTGCCCCCATCCCCAGGGCATGAGGGTTCACTGAATGGAGGATGAAAAAGTAAGTCAAATGCTATAACCTTCAGTCACCAGATCACAACCCAACTGAAAAGATTCTGGAGTGAGATGTTGGACTGCGCTCTTTACCATCATCAAGGCATACACTGAGCGAATATCTTTTAGAAGAATGGTATTTATCGCACCAGTATGGTTCCAGACACTTGCAGAATCAGTGCTAAAATGCTCTGAAGTGGTTCTGGTGGCTCAACACCTTACTAAGACACTTTTTGCTGGTTTTTCCTTTCATTCGTCACCCATCTGTATGTGTATGTTTGTCTCTGTGGAGAAGAAGCAAACCCTTGATTTGCTAAAGTGAGATGGATTTAAATGTGGTCTGGTTAACCTAGCTGCGATGAAAGCAGTCAGAGTTTCAGAGGAAAATGTCTTGACTGTACAAGTCCGGGCTTCGACGCTATGCATTACCAGATACAGAATGTGACTTACGGCATCAGCGTGTGTGGGTAGCCTTCCCACAGACTGACAGGGTTTGACAGGATGTTTTCCTTCACACACAGAGCAATGAAACAATTAAAATCACAACTCAAACTACTATAATATTAACAACTGTAAAGCTGTATTGTAGTCATACAGAAATCAGAATGCTGGCTCCCCACAAGCATGAGAACAGATAGAAAGCGCTGAGCTGGCCTGACTCATTGAACTTGCTGTGTTTGGTTTTGGAGAAGTGCATCTTCCTGTTGATTTTCTGCGAGGAGAAGAACCAAGAGATCCAGTAAGGAAACAAAATTAACATTTCTACTGAGGTCAAATGTACTGTCATGCAGGTGAAGATTAATATTTGTAGGATACCAAATCTGAGTGTTATATTAAACACCCAACCAGGTTTGGATTGAAAAGTGCAGTATAGGATTCTTACATGCATAGCTATGTTTCAAGGAGAAATAGTTACAGCGAGCAATGACAAAAAAAAAACAACCAAAAACCTGTATCATAAAAAGATTCTTACATCGAGGATGTACTCCTGGATTATGGCGTGCATGATGATGGCCACCAGCATGTAGAAGAAGATGGTGGCCACATCCTTCAGGCCATGGTGGAAATAATTCACCGGTGTCTCCTCGGTACCTTCTGACAACCAGACATACACACAGACATGACAATGGTGTTGAGGCTCAAAGCCCATTAAATTAACTAGAGTACAACAACAAGGTAAATGTGGATCAGGTAACAGCTGGGACATGAACCAAGAGAACAGACTTCAGTACACATCTGTGAATATAACTGATAGCAATATAGCATAGTAATATACCCAGTAATACTATAATATAATAAAAACATGCACAATTTACTTAAGCAGTGGTCTCACACTGTATATTATGGAGAAAGGTAGAAGCAGTGGTAATTATGAGCCTAGTGTTAATGTTAAGTAGCTAAATTGTTTTTATTTTTGTTTGTTTTTTGGCGAGTCATTAAGAAAATACTGAGGCAAAATGTTTTCAGACTTCACAAGGTTGCTAAGCAAATTCCTTTTTCCTGTGTCATTTTGCATTCAAGGAAATATCTGCACCATTTATTACTGACACTTCAAAATATCACTTCCTTGCGTTCCATTGAATAAGCAGCATTTAGAGATAAAATCTGACACATTCAGAAAGCACCATCTTTGAAGTTTCCTTATTTTGGCCTCATTTGAAGCCTGAATAAAGTACAAGTAAATATTTGCTTAAAATTATACCATAAAAATCTCAAACTGTAATTGAGGAGCAAGGTAAGAAAATTTAACACAGACTACGAGAGGTCATGTTAGTTCACACATTAACCCAACAGTTTAATGACCTTGACGTGCTGTTAGAAACTCAGCTCAGTCCAGGCCTTATCACACTGACTACCACTAACATTATCTGATTTGGATTGAGCAATATGGCTACAGAAACGTTTAAACAAGGAGCACCAAACCACCATGGGAAACAAAAACAGTTTGTGAATAATGAAATAGTCTCAAGATAATTCAGGTGTTGTAGGGTGTTATTTCTGTCATTGATTATTGGCACATGCCAATACACACACACTTACAAAATAAACAGTATGTTGATAACCAACATACACAAGGTTATCACGGAGAACCCCTTAAAATTCCATTAACTAAGCAGCAATTTTGCACAGCGAGATAAAGTCTCTTGGAGCACACAATCCAAAAAATTATAGCTCCAGGAAAGTTTGAAACATGACAGACAGAACAAATGCTCCAACTGAAGAATGATGTTTAGTCATTTTTTAATGTGATAATATTAGCAATCATCATCTGCAAATAAACATTTCTGCACATGCATGTAAATTACCATAATGATTTGTCTCAGTGTTTTTACACTCCAAACCAAAAAACATTTGCACCAGGAATTTTGTACATTTGGTCGAGTATGAAACTTGTTTAGGAGCAGGTACAGTCCAACAGAATCTAAAATCACTGGGCAATTTTAAGCAAAAGTAAAGAAACACCCAACAGATAAATAAGGTGTTTTTAATTAAAAAAAATAAATAAATAAAAGTGTTAAGATGAACAGTAAAGGGGTCTCCTATTTTGCAAAAACTGCTCTCACAGAACAGAAGTGAAATAAAGAACTGGGCAATCCATCTGCATGAAAACGAACCTGCAGTGAGGACACCCTCCACTAAACTAAAAGCTAAACTCCCCGAAACAACGACTCTGACTTACCATTTGCTGTTATTGTGACGTTGTATTGCACCGTTATGAACAAAACTGCAATCTTTGATGTGATCTGCAACACAGCAGAGGACACAAATTTGTTCACCACAATCAACATGATCCAACAAGACTCCAAAAAAATAAACAAACAAAAAACAAACAAACAAACAAAAAAAACACACATGTAGACAAGTTAACCATAAACTTATACTCTTTATATAGACATTTTGGCTCCCAGACACAGAAATAACCCATAATTCAAAGTGAATGTCAGAAGAGAATGGGCTACTGACCCACATGAAGTTTCTCATGCTTTAGGTTTATTATAGAGTTTCTTGTTCTTAGACGGTGAGATGCTGTTTATTTTTGGAGTTATGTCATACATATTTTAGTTGAGGTCAACCACCAGCGACGCTCATCGGGAGGCATCTGACTGTTAGGCCTGTGACTAATTTTAAATAGTACGCTACACGATAAAATTATATCATTTCCTCTTAATGATGGAGAAACTGTGAAGGTGTATAAAGACGGAATTATGTTCTTGACCAGTCTGAAGTAGTGACATCTCAGCATTAAACAACCACCAATCGTAAAACACCCGTCTGAAAAGTCACACGAATGCCAATCAGCTTCTTCAAAATAAACACGAGATAAAGCAAGATCTGCTCGAGAGGGCGGGACTTATAGGTTCTAGAGAGGATTTAATTGGACGAACACGGGGCTAGTACGCTACGGGCTAAATAATCCAAAGTTTTAATCAGTTTCCCAGAAGAAGTGACAAACTATAAAATTAAAATAAGAAAATCTCTTATTTTTCCTGGATATACTATCATATAGGCATCCAGGAAACTAAAGGACAGGTACAAAAAGCAGTGAAAGACCAATTTTGATTTAAGCCCCCATTTTAAGGTTTTGCTGTTTTATTTCCATCGATGACAATATGTCAAAAGAACTTTAATATCTTAATTTTATCAGGCAACTGATAATTCGGTCCAGAATAAAAAAAAAAAAAAGAAGCAGTCTCAGATACAATTAGTGCAGTTTTTTAAGGAAATGAGCTGTAAGTTTTAATGAGAATCTTCCAGAACCAGACACAGTTCTTCTGGAGACTTCTGTCACACTTACTTCTTATTTTTGCAGTAAAACCCAGCAGCCTTCAGGATGTTTTTGCTGTGTGAAAAAAGTCTCTCTTGTGTTTCTTTACTGACAAACATTTTTCTGTAACATTTTTTGAAAGGTGATTTTAGAAACTCTAAAATGTTTTGTAATTCGTAATTCATAAAATAAATATCTATAAAAATTGTACTAAAAAAATAGTGTGTCTAAGACTTTTGCACAGTACTGTATCTGTATACAAACTACCTACTGCATTATTTTGACGTCAGACGCTACTTCTATCTGTTCATGAAAAAATAAATAATAATAATAATAATAATAATGAAAGAACTCCAACTCCCATGATGCACCGGAACTTCTCCTGCTGGCGCTGGTTTTCAGAACTAAATTTAAATGAGAAAACTGGAGGGTAACACCAGTAAAGACGGAGGAGTGTGGAAGCTCAGAGCTGGAAGACGCGTCGCTGTGTGAGAATAATGCTAACGTGGCTAAAGCAGAGCGTCTTAGTGACAGCGCGCGCACAGAATGCCACGTAACCGTCAAACCCACCACCACTGCACGCGCTCAGGAATCATCCGCGCATCTGCGACAATGCAGCTCGAGGAAATGTGTGTAAACGCTGTAGGTTTACACTGTAGCCTACTGTACTGTACATGAAACCTTTTACTCAAAACACACACACACACACACACACACACACACACACACACAGCGCGCTCATTTCAGAAGAAAGAGAAGTGGGGCAGCGTTATAGACACACACACACACACACACACACACACACACATGGATATAATAAAGAGCAGAAACAATAACCAACAAGTCTTCAGTGTTGTTTTTCCCTTCATGTGCTTAAATGAAGTAGATGTGAAAGAGCTCCTGCAGAACAAATCAGACACTTTCAACCCCAAGATCAGTCTCCTCACCCTCCGTGTGTGTGTGTGTGTGTGTGTGTGTGTGGGTCGGAACTTGAGTGTCTGAATAACATAAGTGTGATTTTTTTTTGTCCTCACCTCGAACATGAGTCCCAGGAGGAAGAGCATGGCTACACATGACACGATATCTGCATGGTTCTGGATCACAAACTCGTGGCTCAGGACCGGAGGAGTCTTGTTGTTCTTCTTTCTGATTCCCATGATGCTGGAGAAACTTTTCGTGGACAAACAGAGCAAAGCCGAACCTCACAGTAACACCAACAGCACTAAAGCTCCACCACTTTACTCGCCAAGCTCCTTCTCTCCTCTCCCCCCCTTCTGCTGCAGACTGAGTGAACTCGCTGCTGCCTCCTGCTGGCTGGGAGGAAGGTTTCTGAAGCGTTGTGAATAGTCATACTGACTGAGAACAATAGGGTTGCCACCTTTTTGACTTAAAAAAAAAATCTCACAGTCTGTAGACGCCATTAGAGACCTAATTTTTGAGAACTGGGGACTTACATAGGCTTATAGTCTCTTTATGTGTGTGTGTGTGTGTGTTTAACAAAAACAACAATATGCTTAACTTAGTAGCTGTGGCCATGGCACACCCCGTGGTATACAGAAGTCAATTCAACTACAGCAATTTTATTCTCACTTGAATATTTTTTGACCGTAAATGTGGAAATTGTCTTTGTTTTGCATTTAGATTGAAGTAGGCTTTGGTGTTTTTTAGTCGCAGCATGCGCATCCAAAGCAGTTCTTCCCTCATGCTTAACCATAGTTTTTGCTGAATGTTGCCGAATACATGTCTATCACAGTTGGCATGATATCTTTTTCATATTTAGACAGTCATTGTTAAATGAAGTAAATTATTTGCATTTTTTTTGACAGGCCTAGTACTCCTCATCCTCTTCCTCCAATTCCCCTCACCTCCCATTTCAGTGTTTTATATTGTTGAATAAGCACGTGTATTATTAAAGTTGACGTTGTTAGCAACTAACCAAACTGACTAATGAATGAATGTTGTATAAAAGTTGATAAATTAGCAACTAAAGAGAATGATGATTACAAACATACATCATGAGGAACAGTCATTAGCCTACTAGAACACTGCAGTTTACCAATGTTGCGTTTATTGTCATTGGCAACCAGTTCTGGAAAGCTTGTGTGATAGTTATGGTATATACAGCTCTGGAAAAAATTAAGAGACCACTGCAAAATTATCCATTTCTCTG
>JAOTRR010000028.1:5842330-5854531 GCA_028570945.1 Gogo arcuatus | reverse complement strand
AACCCTTTTTTACTAATCTTTACAAGGGGTGCCAATAATCATGGAGGGCACTGTAAATAGACATCTCCTCCTTTCTTTTTTTTTTTCTCCGGACTATAGAGATTACATGTTATTTAACTTTCTGAATGATAAATATAATGCATTATTAAATTTAGGTCGAAGATTCCACAGAGAAAAAAACAACAACAAAAAATCAAATCATACCAAATGACATCACAAAAAAGGCCATTTTAGTTTGTATTGTTTTAGAAGTCATCTGGAAATTTAACAGAAAAACTTGCTTGCGGTCTTTGACTTCAGCTTTCTACGATGGAAACCTAAACTGTGTTGGTACCACCAAAGGTACCTCTTTTGTACCTTTAGCATATATCATATACTGGTATATATAATTGAACCTTAAGGACCACTGATGCATCATTAACACTTTACTATATATATAAAAGGAGCTAATTAAAGGCACACTACATGCACTTTTCCAGGTAGAAGTTACACATTAAAAGTATAAGAAAACGGTATCCCCAGTGGTACCACCACAATGACAAGAAAAAGCAGAGGTGGTAGCTTTATCTCTGAGAGTGCATGCAAACACAATGCCTAGATACTGTACACTTTACTTCTGTTGTTTTCAAATGATTGTTTTTTCTATCCAAAGTGTGGACATTATTGTCCTCAAAGGAGTACAACATGTCATTTCACAACTTGCACAATGTGTAACAGCAAACAATAAATGAATATTTTTAAAAGCTAAGACACTTTGACTCCTCAAATAGTGTACTACGTTACAGTGAAATGGGTGTGGTAAGTTTCTCAAGAAAACATCCCACTATCCATTAGTAGTGATGAAAAAGCTTCTGACTAAAGTGGACTCAGTTTGACTCACTTCTACATGATATACGACACTGAAACTTTCTCCATCCCAATTTACCATCATGAACCAATCACATGATGACGATGCAATTTCCAAAATTACGCGTTAGCGGAAACTCTATCTCACTGAACAGGCTTGAATAATTAATATGTTATTGACGAGCCCTGCATGGACATTCGTCTCTTTAGGCACATTTGTTATATACACAATAGAGTTGCTTAATGAAAAAATAAAACAGCAAAGATTTTTAATGTTTCATATTTTCATCAAGGACTCGTAGTACTGTTATATACAATGTCACTATAACTGTGAAAGAAATTATATAACTACTAATGACAGTGGCTCCCAATTTAAAGTGTAACTCAATTAAATGTACATTAGAATTAAATTACACATATGGACAAAATATGTGATTAAGTTCTATCACAATGATGATATACGCTATAAATTAAGACATCCACAGTATCATGTAGATACAGTCAAGAGCTTCAGTTAATGTGATCTTAGTGACTTTGACCTTGGCATGGTTGTTGGTGTCACATGGGCTGGTTTAAGTATTTCAGAAACTGCTGATCTCCTGCGATATTCACACAAAACAGCCTCTAGAGTTTACACAGAATGGTGTTAAAAAAAAACCCCAAGCCATCCAGTGAGAGGCAGTTCTGAAGCTGGAAACACCTCGTTGATGAGAGAGGTTAGAGGAGGATGACCAGACTAGTTCAAACAGACAGGAAGTCTACAGTAACTGAATTAACCACTCTTTACAACCATGGTGAGCAGAAAAGCATCTCAGAAGGCACAATACATCAAACCTTGAGGCAGATGGACTACAGAAAAAGGCAACACTGGGATCCACTCCTGTAAGCCAAGAACAGGAATCAGCCAAAGGCAATAGTGGGCAGAGGCTCATCAAAACTGGACAGATGAAGACTGGAAAAATGTTATCAGGTCTTATTCCAGCATAGTGTATAGTATATTATGTAAGGATATACTGTATCAATACACCTATCTAGTGTTAATGTAAGACAATATTAGGCTTGCGACTCAGTGTGCACCACTATCAATGCATCGTCATGGTGAAGTATGGTTTTATTTATGCACAGAATCACAAATAGCAATGTTTACAACTTATGAACTCTATGGAGGATACATAGTGCAGTGCATGCCACTTGAGATTTAGGCTCAGAAAAAAATGCCCTGGTCTTTACATATTTACTCAAGTAGGATCTATCTATCTATCTATCTATCTATCCGTCCGTCCGTCCGTCCGTCCGTCCGTCCGTCCATCTAATTTGATATTCTCATCTTCTATAAAACCGAAGTGATGAAAAAGAGGTGTCTCCATCTTTCAGTACCAATTCTTCCTCACGTATAGTCTCGTACTGTTTTTCCGATGCTTGGCCTAAAACCACTCAACTTTGCCATTCTCTTATTGTAGTCCTTCACAACTAATGTTAAAACTCACCCTGTGAATTATATGAATAACTGTGCAGCCCTAATGTGCCATTTCAGACACAGCTAGTGTGCTCTAATGAACTGCTGCAGAGACAATAACACATAACACATAGTCCACTTACTTATAGAGACATGACAATTAACATTTTAGGTGTGTAAATCTGTTAGCATTTAGCTATTAGCTGGATGTTTTTGGTTTATAATTCCTTCTATAGTCCTTCTAAGGCACAAAGTGCATTATGGGTATTTGAGTCCTGTCAGTCACTAGTTTGCCCTACAGGTATGTGTTTTTATCTCTGACCTCCATCACTGTCCTCTTAATAAATGGCACCTTTTACAAAAGCAGAAGGCAATGAATTGAAAAATGTTTAATGGACCTCGTGCATTATTAATGGCCCCTTCTTGCTCAGATCGTCCACTGATGAATAATTAAAATTAATCTCATTATGGGAGATTTCATTATGGGACAGTTTAATTAAATGAAAGCCTGAGGACCTCAAAGGCCGTAGAGATCATGCTAATGGAGCGAGAGGACGCGCAGGCCGAGGTTAATGCACGCGCAGCCATACATTATTTAATACGGCTCTGTCTAAGTAAAGACAGATCAATGATCACTTGTCATCTCGCCAATGTGCTGAAAGCATTTATAAAAAAAAAGAAAAAAAAGTGGGCACTGCAGCAATGTCAACTCCCTGTCAATTTAATAATAATAATAATAATAATAATAATAATAATAATAATAAACTGTACTTGGTTAGTAGATGTGTAACAATGTGATTAATTATTCTGTAGAGGAATGGCTAGAACATTGCCTAAGTTCATCAGAATAGAAATGCATAATCTTGGAACAGATTTCAGGCAATGCATTATACCTTAAACACTTCTTACTGTAACGTCATTATCAACACCTCTATAACACTAATGATGTCACTCTTTCAGATTTTGTTATCACAGGACACTATCCTCTTGATTGACCTCTTGATTAAACGCTTTTTAAAATAAAAGGAAAAAATTGCAGATTCTATACCTGCATTTCATGGACACACAGGGAACACAAGTTCAACTGTATGAAATAAATATTAAAATTTATAAATGGTTTCATTTGGACTTTTTATTTCTTAGGTGTCTAACAAATTTATGGGTCTAGGATCTCTAGACGTCAATGAAATTTAGGCCTCCCAGAAGCCGTGGTCTAAGGATTTTATGGATCTAAGGGTGTATAGAAAGCAGGGATCAAAAATATAGGCTTCCCGAGCATGATAGGATTCTAGGAATGGAGAGAATCTAGGTCTCCTGAGAGTGTGTAGGGAATCTGAGGCTTCACAGAAATCCTGGAAATCTTGTGGTCCTGGGAAAGCAGGACTAGGCAATCTAGGCTTCCTAGACATTGTGTGAGTCTAAAGGTTTTGGAAGCGTGGGCTTCCTAGAAGTTATAGAAGTCATCTAGAGACACCAGGCTTCTTGGAAATCTAGTGGTTTAGGAAGTCTAAGTATCCAGGAAATCTAGGTTTAGAGAATCTTGACTCAAGGCTGCTTTGCATTGTGTATGATGATCTCAATAAAATCTTGACTGAATTCTATAACAGATGGCATGATAATGTGTTCTCCATGTCACATAAAGGTTATCTAATGATAGACCAGCTCATGTCATCAGTCAGCATGACTTATGGCTCATGCAGAAAATTGCGTTGCATAAACAGAAACGTTCTTCAAAATGAGCATGAGGTAGGAAGGATAATTTTCTGTCCATTAGCATGCTTGTTAGTTTAAGTTTGCATATTGCCACTACTGTATTTGTAGCTGTTCCATGAGTTTCATGTCATCCAATGCCGTACTCCTATTGGTGGCGTTTAGACAAGTGTCGTAGCAGTGGTCACACTTTTTAAGATTTTAATAAAAACGTTCAGACACTGCCAGAACTTTGTCTTTATATTATCCGCTGTCGAGCATGTCACAATATGTATTCCAAGACCACCAGAAAATTCTTTTATTTTGTGTGATTTTTATCTGTGACAGCACAACTGGGCTGGAAATAGTACATAGCTTTAGACTTAATGAGATGATGCCAATAAAATCTTGGTTGTACTCTGTGGCAGATTGTGCGATATCAGTTATGCTCACGTATTCTGCAAGTCAGATTATATAATTATCTCCGCCAAGGATATGTTTTCAGTTCAGTTGGTTTGTTTGTCTGTCTATAAACAGGATTACACAGGATTCCATGAAAATTGGTGGAAGGGTGTAGCATGGGCCAAGGAAGAACTCATAAAATTTTGGAGCAGCTCCGAGTCACGGGCGGATTATCAAATTTAGTTTCGCTTTCGCTACTGTTACGAGATACAGCATTTGGCCTTGGTGGAAGTCTGTGCTCAACAATGCCACACATTTTAAAATCCAGTAGATGCAGTAAAGTTCAGTAGTGACAAAACATAACCAATGTAGAAATACGATGCGCTCTCAGAGTGCCCTGCTAGTTACAAATATTTTACCTTAGACATATACTGTACTACGCTTTCTGCTTTCTAGACATACATCAAAGCAGCATTCAAGCTGCAAAAATTTGGTCCAAACTTGTTTTGGCAGAAATCATGTTTGTTAGGTTGCAAAGGTACAAAATTGGCCACCAGTGAGAACTTGATGTTAAGCGAAGTTTGTGATTCTTTCATGATTGTGCTGAAAATTCTACAGTGTAAAGCAGCACTTACTAGAAATTCTCGAAGTTTACAGTAAGTTTACGCTTCCTGGAAGTGTTGAAAACCTATATGGTTAAATCTAGTGTTCTACATAATCTAAATCATGCACAAGGACAGAAAGACAGAGAGTAGAGAAGTTGGCTATGGAGTGAATACTTTTGCACCCAGGTTGAAAGTTCCTCCGTGAGAATCTCGGAGGAGAAAAACTTTGTCTATCGGATGCGAAAAAAAATCGAAATGATATCACGGCCTTGTGGGAGCCATTAGGAAGCTTTCTTTGTGCTGGAGCCTTTTTGTGTGTCTTGTCTTCAGAAGCACTTAAGTATTCCTCTGAGTCTCTGATCCACATCTAATGTGCTTCTGAAGGCACTCAGATATCGAGTGTGTTAAAGGTTCTTCACACACTCACCGTAACCAGATTATACCGTAACACAGGTGGGTTTAAGAAGACTCGCAGTGAGGAATGTTGGAGAAATATTTGACTGTCTGAGAACGCTAAACTGGAACAGATAGCATTACTATGAGAAAAATATTACATATTTATGTGAAACTGACACAAGGCCGTTACTGCTTAAGCTTGTAATATATAAGTACTATATACAGCCATGCAAAAAAATTAAGAGACCACTTTTAATGGTGACCACCATTAAAAGTGGTCTCTTAATTTTTCCATAGCCGTATTTACTATGTAATATAACAAATAATGTAAATAGTTGGTTTATGAACTCATGCTAATGAAATGATCATACCGAATGCTGTGAGCACATTAAACCAAAACATTAAATGTGCATTTGGCACTTTACAATAAGGTCCCCTTCAATAAGATAAATAAGGTCTCTATTTACAGTTTTAGTTAACATTAGCAAACTAGGAACTTCAGAATTAATAAACCATACATAATGCTACCTAACATGTTTTAGCTGATATTATGATATTAATGAAATACACATACGTTGTACATTGATTAATCTATGTAGCCCATGACAAAAAAATAAACATAACAAAAAATAAAATACACTTTTAGATATTTTTCTATTTTTCTGAACTTTCTGAAATATTGAAACTTGATTTTCAGCCTCAGTTCAGAATTTAATTCTATTTAAAGTTGATAATTAAGGCGTTGGTTCATATCAGTCATTGTTGGTTTAAATGTACTTATTGATGATATGAATGTTCGTTAATGCAGATGCTAACGATTTATTTATTTAAAAAAAACAATTAATGCAAGTGTTATTTGTTAATATTACATATGGGGTATTATTACTCAGGTTCAGGATTTGCTCATCTTAACCACTGCATTAAATGCAGTAAGTATTAAAGGAATAAAACATGACATGGTCCAGTGTTTTAGGAAAATAATCAGTGATGGAGTGATGTGATGCCAAAAACACAAAGCAGCATTATTGTTACCGCCTGAAGTTGATTATTTTCCAATAACAGTACATCCCACCATGTTTTATTAATGAAGGATACATCATATTTTTTATCCATTTATAGTTACATTTAATGTAACTGCAAGTTAGTTGCTTAAGTTATTGCACCCACACTCTCCGCTCAGCCTCTTGCTTTTTCTTGTTCTTTAAGTTAATGATCATGTTACTGAGAAACCAGAAAGCACAAATCATCAGAAATACTGGCAGAGCTGCTGTTATAGAAAATTGACCTCTTGACCAATCGGATTCGAGAATTTAACAGCACTGTGGTATAAGGTGAGTTAAAGCAGCCTTAAATTGAAGCATTACCTACAACATATCTCTACATGTAGTTCATAATGAGGTTTAAAACATGACTACATTGCTTTAGCTAGTAATACAGTACAGTATATGACACTATGTTAGTAAATAACAAAATGCATATTTCTTTAATGAAATACAGTACAAGACTGGTAGATTATAGAACATTGATGAAATATTTGAACAAATTAATGACATTACGTTACTATGATCAAATATTATATATTGCTCAGAAATAGAAACCTTGCAAGCTTGCAAGACAAGTTACAATTTGCATAAAAAAGGAAACAGGCTATAATGTGATCCGTATACAGTACACGTGCAGTCTTCGTACAGGAACTTGCCAACTTCCTTGAGCTGAATATGAAAGGCCTGCGAATCCCATTAAGCGTATAATGCATATGCAGACGCGACCACCCATTTTAAAATAGGAAGTCACCACCATAAACATTAGCATTTTGCGCAAACAATGTGAGTAATTTGTTTATCCTGATAATAAGCCTGAGATGGCACACAATGAAAGAAAGCCTTTCGGTTTTAAAATGAATAAAAATTGATTGCGTCCCAATAAAAAACGAATTGGCAGAGTGTTAACTGGATTCCGCTCAAACGTCTGTAGGAGTCCCTGGTCGCTTTATTGTGCGTTAATGCAATAGAGCACACTTAGCAATAAATGCATCTTTCTGATGAGCTCTGAGAGGTTTTCCAAAATGGCCTTGATGAAATTGTCCAAATCGGATTAGGCTAAGCTGCTAATGACTCCTAAAACAAAGGAAAATCTCCAAATAAAATTAGCTGAGCCTCTTGTTCTCTAAATAAATCATATGTAAATTACTGTCAGAGGAAAAAAGATGCCTGCCTGCAGGGTAAGTGCTTTATTATCTCAATGGAGCTCTAATAAGGACGAGCTTCCAAGATGATTAAAAATAAAATAAATCAAAAGGAAAGTGCTTTAGCTTAGTGGAGTGGAATCTTAACTCTAGTGAATACTTTTATTTATGCGTCTATATTTTTCATCGCAGGACTCATTCCTGGCTGCGGCTTGCTTTTCATCAGGCTGGGTGTTTCAGAGACTTACTGGTTTCATTTATTCCAGCTGTTTTAGCATCGCAAGGGGTACAATTGACCAAAAATTCATTTAACAGAAGCCAAAATATTTTTATATCAGTAAGACGGCTTCCAAACTGGGCTTGCAAATCAAATCAAAAGACAATATACACACACAACAATTATACACTGAGCTGGACAAGCTGGACAAACAGGGTTTGCTAAGCAGCTTAAACATCACTCAGGGCAAACAGTGAGACATCAGTTGCTTAGTAGCTGTGAGTAAACACATGCGTGGTTCTGCCATACAGGTAACACATTTACTGTTCTTATTCAGTCCTGTTTCAGCTGCTTGAAGACATGTTGGGCGAACACAGGCGCTCCCTTATCAAGCTGAACTCCATCATTTTTTAATTAGCTTAATTAGTGATCATAGCAGAACTACTCGTTATGCAGAAAGAGCTGAAAGAAACATTTGAGTGTCTGGACTTAAATGTTCTCAAGGAATGTCTGAGGATACAAGTTTCACATAGAATTGCATTTTTGTATGTTTTCGATCATTCTTACTTGTGTGCGGTTAAGACATAGTTTACACCAAATCCTATAAAAAGGAAGTTGGCAAAAAAAAAAAAAGATGGCGGCACTGATACCTTTAGTACTTTCAGGTTCTTGAACATGCACCAGATACTTTGCACTTTGTAGATACCTGAGCAGTAGCGACCGTTACTTGCTGGAAAACTGTAGGAGTCTTGTTTATGTCCTGGACAATCAGAAAATCTCAATTAGTGATACTTTTTATTTTGTTGTCTATTTTCATTTTGTGGTTTGGGCAGAACCCCCCCCCCCCCCAATCCATCCTCAATCCTCCAAACCCATACATCCACAAAATAAGAGCATCAGAACTCTAAATCTGGTTTTACCTTCTTTGTTTTATGTTGTTTTAATCATTCTGGATTTCTGATTATATTGTCCTATCGCCCAGTCCTACTAACAAGAAAAGATTTAATAAATGTCTTTATCATGTCTTTGTCTGTTATAGAGTGTTAATATAGTGTAAATGGGTTGCTTTGTTTTAGCTATAGAAACAAATGTCCTGTTAAAGTGTCCTGTATTTGTCATTAGAGTGTTAATATAGTTACACTATAAACTGGGCTGCTTTACTTTACAATATAGTAAAACGTCATTATTGTGTTGTGCCTGCTATAGTGTTAGCTAGATGCATATGACATTGTCATGTCTGTCATAGAGTGTTAAAGTGGTGAAAAAAGCCTTTGCTTTAGTTTAGCTATAAACAGAAAATGTCATTATAGTGTCATGTATTTGTCCTTAGAGTGTTAATATAGTTAAAATGGGCTGCTTTAATTTAGAAAGAAAAAATGTCATTGTTGTATCATGTGTCTGTCAGACAGTGTCAATATAGTAAAACGTCATTATTGCACAATATCTGTGTCATAGAATGTTACAATATTTAAAAGAGCCTTTGCTAAATGTCATTATCACGCCCTGTGTTTGTCATTAGAGTATTACTCTAGGGTAAATGGGCTGCTTTACATTATCTATAGAAAAAAATCATTATAATCATCGTCATGTCTGTAATAGTTAATAGGATCCGTTCAAAAAATCCTTGCATCATTATATCTGTAGAAAAAAGATGGCATTATAGTATCCTGTGTTTGTCATTAGAGTGTAATTAGGGTACTTTAATTTAGCTATAGAAACAAATGTCATTACTGTGTCGTGTCTGTAATAGAGTGGTTAAGAGAGTTAAAATGGGCTGCTTTCCATTAGCTATAGAAATAAATGTGATTATCGTGTCATGGGTCTGTAATAGAGTGGCATGATAGTTAAAAAGAGCCTTGCTTTACTTTAGCTATAGAAACAAAGTCATTATTGTGTCATTTTTGTCTGTCATAGAGTGTTAAGATGGAGTGATAAGATGTTATATCTTTACTATTATAACAGCTATCATAAAGAATGCAAATGTCACATGGAACATATGAACTAGAGCACATGAGGAGAAATGAGCATATTATCGGTCATGACATAAAACATTTTGACACCTATCATGACATTTACAGATAAAATTCACAAAACAGTTAGTCATGGACATCGATTGTTATAACAAGTTATCAGGTATGACAGGTGTATGACATGGTTATGCCAGTGTCATTACTGACATTATGCTGACATATGATTTGCGTTCTGATTTTCTTTGTCTTGTGAGATGAATATTTATACTACCTACATATGGAATGAAGACAACTTCATTTAAAGTTTGATTTTTCATGTCAAGACCGACACAGTTGGACTAAAATTAACGTAAAAATCCAGGTTATATCAGACAACCGCGCGCACCAGCTGAACCCTCCTGTTTGACTTATCCATTCCTCATTTCCTGTAAAACTTCACCATTCTTCATGATTCATATGATTCGGGATCATTTAGATGCAAGTCTTTAGGCTGAAGGAGCTGAGCAGCAGATTAGTGCGATAGAAAGTTCACACCGTGACAAAAGTAGCTGTTGCCCTGCTGAGCCAGACACGCTGGTGCCTTTCGCCGTCTGTTGGTGAGAACTAAATATATTTTCTGCATTCTGAATGGCATTCTGCTCTGAAAGCATTCCGGGCCAGAAGTTAAGAGTGTATGAGCAGAAATAGCTTCCTCATCCTACGTCTTTGACCAAATGGGACAAGTTTGGACTCTGGCAAAATAATAATAATAATAATAATAATAATAATAATAATAATAATAATACAGTAATAAAGCCACCAAAATCAAGACTAATCCAATAAAAGGTTATTTCAAAGTCATTTGTTAGTGAACATTCCAGTCATATATATTGAGTACTTGTTCATATTGACAGTGTAATTACTTTTCCTGGCAGCCTGGTACGCAGTAATATGTCAGTGTTTCACACTCGAGCCAATATTATGTCACTCGCACCACCTGTTTCTGCAAAACATCACCATCCTTAAGTAGTTTGGGCAGCTTTCCAAATAGCTAGCCTCCTGCCTCGTCTTGTCCCCTTCATTCTGGAGTGAGCAGAAGAGGAAGGAAGCGTGTAGCAACAGCCACGCTAATTTAGTGATGAGAGGAAATAACCAGTAATAAACGGCTCTGGCCTGGTTTAACCCTGTTCCAGTGGGCTTGGCGATGACATCAGCTGTTCCTTTAGATTTTACAGGAGAAAAAAATGACCATTTTGTTTCAGATATGGAATGAATAAGTGTGTCAAATGGGTTGTTTCTGACTCAAATTAATCGACGTTGTCTTTCTGTTAGTTCTTTAATTCTTTCTGTTCTGACCAAAATCCTATTTGATCCCAAATAGTTGAACAGAATAGGTTAATCATTATTTTGCCAAAATAAAAAGTGTTGGATTTATTTAAAAATCAACATACATACATAACATAATGTTTAATATCATTTCTTTTATGTGTGACAATGTGAAAAAATGGTTATTAAGAAAATCTGGTGTTTGCAATGCGTGTGTCATTGGGTATAGCTGTGTACCCTTGCATGATTACTTCACAACCGTACAGACAAAGCATTTCTCGGTTAATCCCATCTCATGGAAATGATACATTTCCATTTTAGCAGTGTTTAAATCCACACTAGCCTCCTACAATCACGGGATTGTTACAGAAAAGTCTTTTAAAATTTGGTTGAAATGGTTTCCATCACCTGCATACTGTCTCATCACTTACACGCTGTCTTCTCTAGGACTGTCTTCAGTTAGAACAAAAAATCAAGGACCAGTGCAATCGCAGATATCATGTTGTTATACTGTATATTTTTTCATTTATTCATGTGGGTAGTGTTGCTGTCTTACAGCTCCAGTATTCTGAACTCGATCCTGAGCTCAGGTCATTGACAGTGTGGCGTTTCTGTGCATGTTCTTCTCTTGTCTGTGTGGGTTTCCTCAGGGTTCTCCAGTTTCCTCCCACCTCCCAAAGCTGGTAGGTGGGTTGGCTGCTCTAAACTGCCCCAAGGTGTAATTGAGTGTGTGAATGTGTGTGTGCATGGTGCACTGAGATGAATTCCTGCATCCAGGACCAGAAGTAAAGTAGTTACTGAAGTTGACTGAATGATGATAGTCGATAGCCCTATTCGGAAATCTCGCATCCAGACAGCAATAAAATGACCAAAGGTCATTTTGGCTTGGTCATTATGGTTCCTCATTGTATTTTCTACGAAGCTGGATGTCTGTGTCATGTGGTCATATGATCGTGCTGCACTCACAAAATGGCGTCCAAGCATTCGAAGAGGCACTGGAGTACAGAAGAGACACTGGCTCTTTTTTCAGTTTGGGGACGAATGAAAGTTCCAGCAATAATTTGAAAATACAACAGACAGAGATATTTGTTTGGCATGCTTGCAACTTGTTTTGGCTAGTTTCAGTTAAA
>JAOTRR010000028.1:5788195-5806392 GCA_028570945.1 Gogo arcuatus | reverse complement strand
CCACCCACCCAAAAAGGGAGAAAGAAAAATGAAGACTCTGCCACACTTTTATTGAGACGTCTAGCATCTAGATAGAAAGACAAGCTCTGCTGTGAATCAAGAAATATTTCCTAAACCAATCAGACCCCAAGCAAAGTCAACTAGCCAATGTCTTACTGTAGATCCTTGCTAAATTTTATTTAGCACTATCCCTGTTCCTGCTAACTCAGGAATCTGATGCGCTTTATGTGAAGTCATGTAAAGTCAGCAGAAGAGAAAAATACTTTGCTGCGCTTTCATCGAGCCGCCTGGTTTGATTAAAGTTATATGTTTAAACATTCCTTGAATTAAACCCCAAATTGAAGCACTTAATGTACACATTCTTTTCATACCCTATTTTGTTGGCAATTTGAATGGATTTTTGTTTAAAGTCTAAAATTTTCCATTTAAACACACTAATGGAATTTGAATCCCATTGATTTAAATTGCAACTGCCAACTTACGATGTCATAGCGCCTTTTGCGGCAGCCGACCAATCAGCAGCTTTGTTCTGAAACTTCAACAGGAACATGAGGTGATTTGGATAAAGGGAAAAGAAGAAAAATACAATATTGGAAAAGAAAACAATTTAATCCATCTTTTCTATTATTTCTCCAATTCCTGTCTTCTAAATAGTTGCTAAATGTTATGTAGCATTACCTACCCATTACTTTCCCTATGGTATTGTTCAAGGAATAACAATGGGCCTCATTTGTCAAACTTTATTCGTAAAACGTTTGTTCGTAGGATAATTTATGCAAAAAAAAAGGAGTCATGGAAATCCCATAATTTCAGGGGAAAAAAAACCCATTCATATCCTACTTCAAAGGAAACTCATTAATGTAAACCTCGATTGATTGGTTTCAAATCCTACAAGTGGCACGGGTTATTGAAAACGTATATACGGACCATGCTGTCAGGTTTAAACAGCTTATTTTGCACAGCTAATTGCACACAAATTTAGTGATTTAGTGCTTTGAAAGAAAGCAATAAAAAAAAACAAGTCCATAAATTAAGATGAATAAGACTAGCTTTTCATGTGCCACTGTATAAAAGGAGGAAGTATGAGTGTTTGTGGTAGCTACAATGGCTGAGCTGCATTACTGGAATTCAGTCATTGTTTTGTTGTTTTTGAGCTTTGCTTTTTATGGAGTTTTGTGGGTGTCACGAGATGCAAATCAGCTGTGCCGAGAACATGCTTGGTAATTTACGGCTGATCGATTTTTATAAGCATGCATGTGTGAGTATGAAGAAAATCAGAGTTACCAAAACTTTATGAAGTTCAGTCTGGTCTATGAAAACATTTACACACAACATCCCTTAAAGACTGATAAAAGAGGCGCATTATCTGTAGGGTTATTGCATATTTCCTTATCATGGTATGCCTTCATATTAATATACTGTATCATCACGCTCCTAATCTAAACATGGTGTCCTTTGAGTAGAATTAGACAGTTAATATGTCTTTTTGGTGTAAAAGAGGCTACGCTGAACTTGCATTACCCTGCTCTATATTTGTTATGCTTTCGAAGTAAAGGGGACTTTCCTGTTCACCACAACACAAAAGATTGTGTTTTCTTCAACGAAAGTGCAGTTAAATTGTTACAGAAATACACAGCAAATGAATCTCCGTGGCACATTGAGAGAGAGGGAGAGAGGGAGAGAGAGAGAGGAACAGCTGTTCATTAGCTTAGAGCCTGTTGATATTAGTTAAACCGGCCACAATGGGAACCAACTTCCTGGGAAAATATTTTCACCGTGACACGCTGTCAGAGAGAGTGTTAGAGAGGCATGTTGCAAAGTTTACTCTCACTCTCGCATGTTTTAGTGACGTGTCTGTTCAGACTGTAATGGCACTTTGACCTCAACAGGATAAATATGCATTAAAAAATATTAGAATACGAGTCTGATCTGAACTACATGACTGGGAGTCATGTCAGATGGGTGTCAATCAAGTGTCCTAATGAGAATATTAGGCCACACCCACATTAGTAAGGGCTTTCTAGAAAGCATCACAGCAAAAAGTGCATTGTTATATGGCCTGATTTTACTAGACATCTGATATAACACTCACATTTGGTATATATGATATATAAATACATTTTAGATTTTACTCTCTGATTTCACATAATTCAAACACATAAGCACAAGAATTCGTACACATTTACGCACCTATTTATTATGTATAATCTTCAGATTGCCTCTATATAGAGTGCTTTTAATGAAGTGCTTCCTGATCCAAGTGAAGTGATGACAGATTTGTGTATTCATCAGCCTTTCAGTAGTTTACACACAACACTGGGACTGTTTCCGCCATTGTGAAGGTGACAATTGATTTTTTTTTTTTAAAAGGACCATCCTCCCATTTAACCCTCTTTTCTTCCTTCACCTCTTTCTTTTCAAACTCAGCCAAGATAAAATCGCTGATAAGGCAAAGAAAAGACATAAAGACACTGTTAGTCATATCCCTCATTTCACACGCTTCACACTTCAGTTTTAGCCTAAAGCAATGCAGCTTTCACGCATCAGAGTTTTCTTTTCATGTGCAAGATGCTATCACATATTTCAGCCAAGGAATCATTTCCTCTTATTTTATTTTCGCTTTTCAGATTGCAAGCATTCATCATCTGAAACTGTGAACGTTTATCAACTTACATCGCTATAATAAATGCATGTGAAGTATTGAAATAATAAGTGCATTATTTAAAAATCATCAATGCATATCAGTTATTTTAGCACCTGGAATTGAATGGAAATCAGACATGTTATAATTTAAAAAAGAAAATAGGAAAGATATCGGGCACTTTATTTGTCTGTGGATGTGATATCACATGGACAAAAAGCTTTAAAGGTGCCATAAGCATTTTTTGTTTGTTTGTTTGTAATACAGGTTTTCCTCACATTCTGACAGATCACAAAAGAGATCAATTCAAAAGAAAAATTCTCGTCTCTGTGGCACACCATGTTCTTTAAAACTGGAAGAAAACAAATGGTGTGGGTCACCAAAATACATCCAATCAGGACAATGTAGTGAATATACTTGCCTGGCAATCATGTTACCTGTTGATTTATTATGTAACTGAATATCAATACATTATTCTGATTGAACAGATATTGTGTGCTAAATGGATACATATTCAGATATGAATAGGAGGTATACTACTTGTTTTTCTTCTTCTTCTTCTTCTTCTTCTTCTTCTTCTTCTTATTATTATTATTATTAAATACGTTTCACAGGGCAACTGATTGAGAATAGGAGTACATCAGATTTGGGATCAAAATCATGTGAGCGGGAGAGTCGTTTATTTATTTATTTATTTATTTTCATGCGGTTTTAGAGCACGCCCACTGCAGGCTTAAATCCAAATATTGATATGGATATTTGGAGCACTAAACAGATATAGATAGTGGAAACACCTCTTGTCCTGACTTGCACTAGCATTTTGGTGTCTTAGATTACCAGCTTTTGGGGCATAGTTTAAAGGGAAAAACTGGGGGAAGGGGCTGCATTTGTTTTAAAGCTAAGATCCTTCAAAATAACTGACTGTAGCTTTAAAGGCAGGGTAGGTAACATTAGGCAATTTTAGAAGTATTTTTTTGTTATATTTCGTGAAATTCTCTTTACATCTCAACAGCAATGAATAAATCAAATGCCCCGACAATAAAAAGAAAAAAAGATCCATCATCTGTAGCAGTCGCGGGGCTGTAAGAAGCCTGTCCAATCAATTCATTTGGTTTGAATGAAATGATTGGATGGCCTACCTGCCTGCTTGCCTACCTGTGCACACGTTGCGCATGACCAGAGTCTTCCACAAGGCTAGGCAGACATATTGCAGACACTTTGCTAAAACTAGCGAGCAAGTCGACAGCTGTGCGTACTAACAATAGCCATGCTCGGTGTTTACATTCATTATGAGAATGTTAGGTGTTTTTTACATGTGAATGAGACATGAGGTAGTTGGATATGGCAACGACGCACTACGCTCCACCCCCCAACTCTTTCTGTGGTGGACTCGTCCTCCAGCGGTAATCAGGCAGTGCGCGTTCATGTGTTTTGGAGGAGTGGCTTTGAAGGGAGGGGGTGGGATTTTTTGGTTGGATATTTTTCAAATCTAGCTTACTCTTGCTGGTTTCCAAAATTACCTATGATAGCTTTAAGAGATGACCAATTTTGAACAAATACTGTCAATGTTAAAAACAATGTAAAGTTTAGTTTTGCATTGAAATATGAATATAATTAGAAATAAACAGGTTAAAAGATGTGAGTTTTTTATGGTAAGGTTGATACTTGTATGGAAATACTCAAATCCACGTCAACTATTACATCAACTGAAACTATAACACACACACACACACACACACACACACACACACAAAACAAGTCACGGTTATGTGTCTTGCTCTTACAGGAGGCAGTTTTACAACGACATCAGGACTGTACGCAGGAAGCAATTCCCTCACGAACTCGACTGGATTTAACAACACACAACAGGTAGCTGTAATCCACTTTCCCTTGCCTCAGCTGTTGTAAATGTATTTCCTTTAACGCTTAGCTTAGCCTATCCAAAGCCATTGCATGTCTGCATATGGAAGCCTTTACAAAACATGTGTACGCTTACGTATTATCCACATGATACAAGCAGAACAGTGCACATCACACCAGGTAGCCCTACTCGTTTTTTACTACTTTCACTGCTGTAAATGGATTTCCTTTATCTTTTAGCATCAGCCATTGCATGTAGCGTAACACAAACTAGATTTCTGGAAACATTTATAAAGCATCTGTATACTTATAAGCTTTTTACAACACTCAAGTCAAGCCATAATCCATTTCATCGGGCTTTGACTGCCTCATAAATGATGAACGAATGGTTGCCATAATTTCTCTATTAGCTTTGCTTTTGTAAATTCATCCATGCTAGCATACACAAAATACAGCCATTTGAAGGAACAGTTTGGCCAAAATGTTCAGCTTACCCCAAAACATGGTTCTTGTCTGAAGATTTTTTTTAAGTTTTCTGTTTTGCATTGCAGCTACAAGGCTAATATAGCTAACATGTAAATAAATGCCATGTCCTCCTGCATGAACACAACAGGAGGCTATACAACACACCAAACAGCTTTAGCCCTATTTTTCTGTCATAAACAGTGCATGTTGACAGCGTATCTTCTTTAAAGGTTAGCTTCAGCCGTAGCATGTCAACATATGCAAACCGGATTTCAGGAAACCTTTCTCAAACATCTTTATCTTTAAATCTTATCCACATGATAGGAATTACTCCAAAATGTCTAGCCTGCTGCAGACAAGGATTACTTCTGTGATATTCTCACATATATATTACGCCATGAGGGCAAAAAGAAAGACAAAAGACCGATAGTTTCCCAGATGTAGCACATGACAGACATGTGTTCACGTTTACATATTTGGGAATCCATGTGAGGAAGTAGCGGTGTTTGTAGTGTAGCAATCCTATATCACGTTACAGCCATGCACTGTGTGTGTGTGTGTGTGTGTGTGTGTCTGTTTGTGTGTTCCATTGCTATAAATACAAAGTAAATAAATTGAGTTCATATTTATATATTGTGGCTTACATTCGGTATTATATCATTTTCTTTGTAGAATAACACTCCTTTTCCACGGACATAATGCAAAACTTTTTTTAAGAACTAGTTTTAAACATTAAAAAAACAATGGAATAGATTATATTCTAAATTGTTTTCTGTTTTATTCATCAATTCACAGTTAGTAGCTCATCCCTGAAGCTAACAGTAGCTAATAATAGCTAAGACATACCTACAGTAGCTAGCAGTAGCTAATAGCAGCTAGCACTTGTAGCTTACTGACGCTAACAGTTGCTAATAGCAAACTAACACCTGGAATCTATAGTAGCTATATATATATAAGCGATGGTAATTAATAACTGGAGTATAAGAGTAGTTAGTAGTTGGTGTTAATAGTAGCTAACAGTAGCTAACAATAGCTAAAACCCATAGTTTCTAGTAAATAACCATAGCTAATTGTAATTAAACACCTAAATGGAGTTTATAGTAGCTAACAGTAGGCTATAGTAGCTAATACCTGGAGCCTACACTTGCTAAAAGTATTCAGTAGTAGATATCACTTGGAGTTTATAGTAGATAACCATGATTAATTGTAGCTAGAACCTATTGTAGCTGACTGTAGTAGTAGCTAACACCAAAAATAACATCTGAGTATAATACTAGCTAACACCAGAAACTTATACTATTTATAGTATCTAACTATAAGTATAGTTACAGTATAGTAGTTAACAGTAATAGTAGCTAATACTTGTAACTTATAGTAGCTAACAGTAATAGTAGTTAACATATAACTGATAACTAACAGTAATCATAGCTAACACTTATAACTTATAGTAGCTAACAGAACTTAGAGTAGCTAACAGTAATAGTAGCTAACACTTATAACTTATAGTAACTAACAGAACTTAGAGTAGCTAACAGTAATAGTAGCTAACACTTAACTTGGAGTAGTTAACAGTAATCATAGCTAACACATAACTTAGAGCAGCTAACAATAATCATAGCCAACACATAGAACATATAGCTAAAAGTAATAGTAGCTAACACTTGTAGTAACTAATAGTAATAGTAGCTAACACTTATAATTTAGAGTAGTTAACAGTAAGTTTCTAACACTTATAGTAACTAACAGTAATAGTAACTAACACACAACTTGGAGTAGCTAACAGTAATAGTAGCTAACACCTATAACTTATAGTAGTTAACAGTAATAGTAGCTAACACATATCCTATAGTAATTAACAGTAATAGTAGCTAACACTTGTAGTACCTAATAGTAATTGTAGCTAACACTTATAATTTAGAGTAGCTAACAGTAATAGTAACTAACATTTATAACTTAGAGTAGCTAAAAGTAATAGTAGCCAACACCTGGATATAATAATGCTGTTCTATCAGTGTCAGTATATTAGATATTAATATGGATATCTTAGCTAATAAACTAGCTATACTCTAACATTGGCACTGGTAAATTTTATGTATTAACCTAATTGAATGTACAGATCTTTACACACACTTGTTTACGTGTTTGTGTGTGCAGGATTACCCATCCTACCCTGCATTTGGCCAGGGTCAGTATGCACAGTATTACAACAGCAGCCCATACACATCGCCCTACATGACCAGCAACAACACGAGTCCCACCACGCCGTCCACCACGGCCACGTACACGCTGCAGGAGCCACCGTCCGCCATCACCAGCCAGGCTCTGACTGACCAATCAGCAGGTGAGATGCTAGCGACAACTGGTTGCTAATGAATAACCTCATGGTTTTTAGCAATAGTATTTGCAGGCTGTCCATCAAAAAAGGGGTGGAGAAGCCAAGTAACAATTAGTAAAAACATTCCGTTCAGAAGTTACTGTTAGCTAATCGCCCCAAATGCTTTAAATAGTGACTACTGAACTGATGCTAGCTGGCTTTGCTGTGCACAATTTTGGGCTTAATTTTGCGTTCTCAGGCAACAGTTGCACGTCGTAAAAGAGTACTTTGGTTGTAAGTTAAAGATTATGACCAAATACAGTTGATATCAAGTTCCGGCAGACATTTTGTTTAAAATCTCAGTGTGATCATTGCTACGACACTTGTCTAAACGCGACCAATAGGAGGATGGCATAGGATTAAGCAGCACCTACAAATACGGTAGTGCTGAAACATAAACGAAACATGCTAATGAACAGAAAAATGTTATTATTTTTATTACCTCAAGCTAGCTTTGATGAAGGATTCTGTTTATGTGGCTCCATTTTATGCACAAGCCAGATTGATGACATAAGCAGAACATAGTGAATTTCTTTAGTCACAGGTCGGAAGATCTTCCTCATATAATCTGACCTGGAGAACACATTTATTATCAGACATTTTTATAAAAGTTTAAATTTTATAATACAGTGTAGGCCACCAATTATGGCTGGTACAGCCACTGAACATCATATGTGTAATATAACAATGACTCTTACAAATAGTTCCTCACATTAATAACACAGTTTTTCTATGATTCCACTTTTAGTAAAAAGTTCAAATGAGGCATTTTGATCCAAACCGAACAGACAGGTTGAACCAGGGCACTCCAGACACTCCCTTATAGCCATTAGTGTTGAATAAATGGTATCAGGGGTGTAAGAGGATCAGATAAACGGATTCAGCTGCACATTGTTCAGGTTTTGAAGGTGAAAGCCTTTTTTATTTCCTCTCTTTTGATACACTTTTTTTGTGTCTTCCTGCAGGAGAGTACAGTACAATCCACAGTCCATCAACCCCCATTAAAGATTCAGATTCGGATCGATTGCGTCGGGCCTCGGATGGAAAGTCACGTGGAAGAGGAAGAAGGAACAATAATCCTTCTCCACCGCCGGACTCTGACCTTGAGGTACTGCGCAAACGTACTTTCTGGTTCCGGTAAATATAACCAGGAATTTAGGTGTTTAACCTGAATTGTTTAGTAAAATGTCATGCATGAATAAACACTTTTCAAAAATTGATAAGAAAACGGAGAGTTTATGGACATTCCAATATTTTTCCTTTGCAATCCATGTACTACATATATTATAGCATTAGTGTTAATGTTGTGTATTGCTTTTTATACTTTTTTAAAATAATTTTTATATTTAGCATAAAATTTGTTATCACATCATGTTATTGACCTCGTATCTCGTAGCATGTTAGCATATCTGCTAAATTAGTTGGTCATTATCGATCATGATAATGCAGGAACCAGATGATTTTTTTTTTTTGCGTTTTCTTGAATGCTTCCTTCTCCCTTGGCCCCTAAACCCTAGCGCCCTATTTATTGACAAGCATCTCAGTTTGCATATGTCATTGATTTAGCGTTCTCCTTCTCTGTGCCCTTCCAGCGTGTGTTCATTTGGGATTTGGATGAAACAATCATCATTTTCCATTCTTTGCTCACGGGGTCTTATGCCAACAGATATGGGCGGGTGAGTGATTTGAAAATGAATGAAACAAAAAAAAAAATCTGTGAATGTTGCGGTGGAATTAAAAAATGCAGATAAAGATCAAGCAGTTTGAGTACAAACACTGTCAGGGTTTGGGTATGACACATACATATCTGACTCTTGTAGGATTGTTGCTATGGCTACATCTTTGAGGGCAATATATTTCTCCAATTTTGCGTTTTAAAAATATAAATCTCAGCTTTATATATATATATATGATACATATTTGAGTCTATTTATGGTCATGGTTACATTGTGACATTGTTCCATAGTATCATGAGTGTAAATTTTGAACTGTGATTCCATTTTTGCCTGATCCGAACAGAAACAATTATTTATGATGTCACAAAACTGGGCAGAAGATTGAAATCTGCTGTAAAGTTTCATTTCGAGCTGTGTGTTACATTTTTTGACTTGATCCACCAATCAGAAACAAGTATTTGTGATGTCACAAAACTGGTCAGATGAATGAAATCTGCTATAAAGTTTCATTTTGAGCTTTGTGTTAAATTCTTTCTTGATCCACCAATCAGAAACAATTACTTATGATGTCACAAAATGTCAAATGATTGAAATCTGCTATAAGGTTTCATTTCAAGCTGTGTTTTACATTTTTTACTTGATCCACCAATCAGAAACAAGTATTTGTGATGTCACAACACTGGTCAAATGAATGAAATCTGCTGTAAAGTTTCATTTCAAGCTGTGTGTTAAATTCTGACTTGATCCACCAATCAGAGACAAGTGTTTGTGAAGTCACACAGTAGTCAGATGATTGAAATCTGCTATAAAGTTTTTAAAGAGAAAAAGATGTTTCTACATTGTTTTGATAAAATACTGAAGAACACTTTCAACAATATTCCAGAAGTTTCCTTCACTGAATAAGCCTCACACTGCTGCTATAATGCTGCGCAATATTAAATGTCATTCTCTTAAAAAAAAATACAGTAAAGCACTGAAACCCATCATATTTGTTGAATTTGTTGCATCGTTCCAAGAGCAGTTTGACTAATTGTTTCCTTTTTTAATCGGCCCGACGAGGCCTGAGAGGAATGCGATTTGGCCTGCAGCTGTCTGAGATATGTGACCGCAAAACAGTTGCACTGAGAATGTCACTTCACACTTCTTAAGCGTTTTTTTTTTTTTTTTTTTTTGCTTTCCTGTCCTTCAAAAATACTTCATTGTTAGTTTAATGAAGTGCTCTCCAAACCTTCCACTCTTAGAGAGATTAGCCTGGTACTTTCCGGGACTCTGAAACAGACAGATGGTTACACGGAGTTCTGTTATGGCCATGAGAATGTGTAACGGTCGAACCATCATGGAGCTAACGAATAATGTTTGACGGATGTTACTGAGGCTAATAAATATGTAGTGGTTTCAAACAGAGAGCAGGTTTTGGTACCCTGTAAAACATCATAGTTTAATATTTAATATTTAATAGAAGCATTGTCAAAAAATGATGAAGAATGGGATTATTTGGACTGATTCTCAAACTTACTGATGAAGTCGTGTGTTTAATTTAACTTGGACTGACATTCAACAGATTAATATACTGAATGGAATTTTAAAAAATGCTTATTGTGTTGTGTCTAATACCCGAGTTGTGTAGCTGCTATCATTTTTATTTGTGCTAAGATTCTACGATTGTGTGTGTGTGTGTGTGTGTGTGTGTGTGTGTGTGTTGATGGAGTTGTTTCGCTCTCTTTGTTCCTGCAGCGATGTGTTTGATGGCTGCGGTGTTTTGTTTAGGGCCTAGAGAGCTTTGCCCCTCGACCCTTAACTCTGTTTATTTACTTTGTCTTTGCTGTGCATGCTGGGAAAAAAAGTGAGCCTCTGGGCTTCAAAAACATACACATATACACAATCCCCTCATGCGGTTCAAAGTAGCTTTATTACCATGACCATACCAAGATACCAAGATACCATTCAAAGATGTAGTATTGCTGCATACAGAGAGCAAAAAGGACATCAGAGGTTCTTTGATGCACGTTTATACACATTTGTACACAATTTCTTCAGTGCAATCAGCGCCGTTCTCACAAAACATTACTGGACCACTAGCAGAAATCTTACAAAACCTCACGGAATAAAATAATAAAATAATATTAAAAATAAAACATTGCTGTATTGCTATAAAATCTAAACACGGCCACTGGTAGTGAGTCACTACCAGGGGGAAAAAGAGATGCTTGACTGTTTCCTAATTAAAGTTTTTGAATATTGTTGTAACTTGTAAAATTAAGCTCTGTTAATCACTGTTCTGGAGACAGTAGGTCTTAATGAACATCTGCTGTGAATGGACTGAAATGGAATAAAAAAAGTAGTCTGAAAAGACAAAAAGAAAACAGACCAGAAGAAATCTGAGAGCCACTGAATTTGCACTAGAAATGTGGGAATAACAGAATAACCCAGAGAACCTGAAAGAAACCTCCATGAGCCTTTGATTGCACTCCAGAAACGGTGTTGCAACTTCAGTGGTTCAATGGTTCAGTGGTTTATTTCTAGAAATATTTCTAGTCATTTAAATAAATCATGCTATGAAATACAATGAGATGAGAAAAGATGAGAAAAGACGTTGCGTATATATAAAACGAACAGAATGTTTTTCGGGATTGAATGCTTATAAAAATTCTTTTGTAACACTGAAATATCGGTTATATTATAGGATTTTGGAGATGAATGTAAGTTATATTGTTATAAAGTCTTAATAGAGCTGGAACAGAAACTGCCCCCCCCCCCCCCCTCCCAGTTGAACGCACACTATAAATAGAGCTGTATTGGAAATGTGCACTGCTGTGGTTATCAGTTATCCTAATTGGCATAAAGGCAGCTCACTTCCATAAAGCTGATGGCTGAGACCAGCTGTGTGACCATTGGGGTTTTAGGGTGTGCCTCTATGTGTGTGTGTGTGTGTGTGTGTGTGTGTGTGTGTGAGGGGGGATTTGGCGCCCTGCTGATGACGGCTGATGGGTAAAAACAGGTGGAGCAGTGACAGGAGCAGAGCCTTTTGACCTTTTGGCCTCCTTGTATTCTTAACTCCTCCTGCTGAATGATTGTCTCGATTTAATTGGAGAGGATTCGCCATGCCGCAGAAATGCACTTTACATTCCTCTCAGCACCGAACTCGTTTTTATTAATTGTCGGATGCAAAATGCAGGCGTGTGATGACAGAGATGAGTAGCCAGCTCATAAATAGATATTATATCAGCGTGGACGTATACTGATACACTATAATATTATACTGTATATGTGTATATATTGTTAGTGTCTGAGCACATGATCAACAGGTGGTTTAAAATGAAATAGGTATTTTCAAGCACTAGTGTTTATTTTTCAGGACACGGATGATGTAAAGTGCTACAGTGTTATACAGTACGCTTCCACTGAGCTCATTTTATCTCTGATGTCGAGTTATCTTTGTGATGGACGAATGACAGATGAATAAATTTCAGCTTTATTTTATGACACTTTTACTCTTTCTTTACCCCAAACAGATCCTAAGGTCAAATACAAAGAACTATTGTACTTTTTTTTTTTTCCAATCGAACACTAATCTAGACTTTTCCTAAACTGGTCTTCATTTCACAACACAGTTCTTATGCAGAAATCGGAAGTGTTTAAAAAGCAGACCGAGAAAAGTGTGGAAATTCAGACAAAATGTGTTGGATACATTGACATCAGAGTAAGACTCATGACTCAAACGTCTTAAATCCATTGTTTTGATGTTCCTTCTTTTCTTTTCTTTCTTTCTTTGTTTCTTTTGTAAGGGAAATCTTCATAATTGATATAACTTTTCATAGAGTTCCTTTTTAGGATAAAGAAATAGAAAAAAGAACCTTTTTAAAAATAATCTAAGTACACACTTAATTAATGAAGAAGAATTGACTGCATGTGTGGTTTTTCTGCACTTAAATCATTTTCATTGTTGAGTGAGACACGCAATCAGGAGAAAAACTCAGGTGATTCTTCAGGCGGCTTTACATTTAATCCCCACTGCTGAACACACTGACTCTCTCTCTCTCTCTCTCTCACACACACACACGTACAAATCCTCTCCTTCACCTGCTCTCCTCTCATTCTCTGTCTTTTAATAAAGAGCTCAGAGATTAGGAACATGAAGCCCCGAGTGGAAAAAAAAACAGTTTAAAAGGAAGTGATTGACTAATGTCTGAATCCGCACTTAATAAGATATGTAACATTTTCAGCTCCAGATTTAAGTAAAATTCAATTACCTCAAATAAAACAGTTAAACATACAGTATATAAATACCCAAATACCATAGACTGATAGAAACAATAAAGCACTGAGGTTCAGTTATATAATTCTAATGCTACCTTTGTTAGCTACGAGACAGAAACATGCTTTTAATCCAGGTTCAGTTTAGTAATCAAAGTTAACCGATGAAATATTTTGAAGTCTGACATGTTTATACCATGTAAACAAATTTACTTATTTATTTATTTTTAAAAAATAAAAAAAAAATAAGAATGACCATTTCCTATGGCATTCTGCCTGTTGATTTTTGGGAATATTAGGGATATTAAAGAAAAGCTTCAGCATTTTTGTCTGGCTCTTTTTGTCTGAATTTATTTTCTCAAATCTGCTTGCATCTGAGAGACTCTCTAAATGCAGCATTCAAGTGCAGACGAAAGCTGTGTCCTGTCCGAGGTGGACTGTAAATGGAGTTTTTTTTTTAACAATGAGAAGATGATGTCAAAACTAAAGCATGTGAAGAACAATGTGTTTATGATACCAGAATAAGCTTCAGCTCATCTCAATGCACTTTTACAGCTTTTACAGCCCACACAGTGACAATATAAGTCAAAGCAAAGCAGCAATCATGTTAACTAGGGATGCAACTAGTAATGAGTATCATTAACACTTTGATATTGGCCTGAAACTCAGTATTAGTATGACACTTTACAATCTGAGCTAGTTAAATCCATGAGCGTGTGCAATTCTAACAGTTTTCGATGAGACATCTCGTATTAGTTTGGATATTTCTGTAGCAGATCCTGAAGCAGTGAAAATTTGTGACATAAAATAGTCCTGAATTTAGTTCATGTTAGTTAGGTAGCTAAGAAAAGCTGTGAAAATACATGCACATCGATCTCCTTCTTTTGAATTAAAGACTTCAATGTATGGACTTAAAGACATGGCAGTTCAAGGCCACTCCTATTTCCATATATGGACTCAATGCAACACCCGCAGTACATATCCATATATGGAAATAGGAGTGGCCTTGACCTGGTGTGTCTAAGTTCATATAAAGAAGTGTTCAGTTTTTGAAATTAACTTCAAAATGACGTGAATGAAATGAATAAACATTCTTCTCTTCCCTTCTGTCTTAATCTTTCTTAATTTGAAAAAATATATCATTTATTATATGAATGCAGTTGATTTACTTCTTTTGAATTGAACAGTTTTAGTATATATGGACTTAAAAATGTCAGGAAGTGGCCACTCCTATTTCCATATATGGACTTAATGCAACACACAGATCCATACATGGACTTGATACGACACATACATTTTCATATATGGACGCAATTCCACACCTACATTTCAATATATGAACTCAATGCCTTAACTATATTCCCATTTATGGACTCAATGCCACACCTACATTTCCATATATGAACTTGATGTGACAAATACATTTCCATATATGGAGTCAGTCTGACATAAATTTCCATTTTTTGGCCCACTATCACATCTTCATTTACATACATACATTCAATACCACACCTCCATTTCCATATATGGACTCAATACAACATACATTTCCATTTATGGGCTTAATACTATGGCTTCATTTACATATATGGACTTTGTGTGAGCTGTGATTTGCAGATGGATCCTATATGATATTATATCATTTTTGATCAATCATATTTTGTTATTGTCCTTAACAATCAATCTTTCACGCTTTCCAGGATCCACCAACGTCAGTGTCACTGGGACTCCGAATGGAAGAGATGATCTTCAATTTAGCAGACACACATTTATTCTTCAATGACTTAGAAGTAAGTGCTCAAGCGTTTTTATTTTTCTGAGCTGCTTTCTTTTGAATTCAGTAATGTATGTGTCTGGCATTCATCCTTATTTTAAGAGAAATTTAGAATTCAGAATTTTGTATACCTGTAATGGGAACATTCAATACAAACCTGTCTGTGGAGTAAAAGTGGTTGTGGTTTGGATTTTCTTTTGGCTTGTTGAGAAATTTGCTTCAACTTGGTGAAATAGCAGAAGGAACCAGCTGACTTTCTGTGACAGAAAGCAATGTTGTTCCCTCTGTATTGTTAGCATGTTTTCTTTCTAGCATTTCGCTATATTATGTAAAGCCTAGTCCTGAAGTAAAAGTTGCTATATTATGATTAAGTGTTGGTCTAAAGCTGCTTATTTCACTTCCTGTGAAGGGAAAATAGGTGTCTGTTGTTGCCTATTGGTAAAAGGTCCCCTACTAACATTAGCATAAAAATGTTGGTGGTATATAAGAGAATAGTGACAATACAGTTTAAGTTTGTTCATCATATATTAGATTTAATTTTGAATGTTTGCTTTAAAACAAGATCTTAGTACCCTAGAAAATGCCACCCGTTAGAATTGCTTTTTCCACATGCAACCTTGTTCCAAAACCAGCTCGGTTTGGTGTAAACCCTGGCAACCCTGTGTTTATGTTACAATACCAGCGAGTGCCATCCAGGGAGAGCAAAATGGCAGCTTGTTTTTGCTTACCTCACAAAACTCCCCCTAATTCTGCACTAATGTTAGCGTATTTTCTTTACCATAACATATAAAGCCTGAAGATAAGTCACAACAGACTGTATTCATTACATTATGAGCACTACACATTATGAACACACATACAAGATAAGTCACAACACAGTGTATAAGTTACGTTATGCAGCTTAGCAGCAACAACCGTTTAATGGCGCAAAAGTTCCTGAGCCATGATGTATGACCTCAGAGCCCGAGGGACATGATGAATTTTACATGTCCTGTCAGTCTCACTGCCCCCCTTCCCCCCCAACACTTTTGCCCCCTTTCACCCCTCCCCTGTCCGGCCAGGGCAATTTGTCAGTGTCTAGTGTTTCTCTATGAGCTTGGAGTGCCTATGTGTCATGCTGTGATGCTATCCGCCCCTCTTGGTCATGGTTTGGGGCGACCCCCATTCTCCTGATTCATGCAGATCGGTGTAAAATCTGCCCCCCGGGGCAATTACTGTGTGGGTGTCTGTCTGCTTTACCCAGTGAGGGGTAAAACTTAGGCTGGCTGGGTCAAATTTGCCTCCAATTGGTAGCATGGTAAGAGTGTTAGCTTACACCCATGTACTCTTAGACTTAAAATGGAGTGCATTGTTATACTTTCTTATCTATAACAACAACTACAAAAACTTAAAAAGCTGCCCTTCGAGTAGCTCAGACTGTCACACAAACACAAACGTTACTAACTAAAGCTAAGTAGCAGGCACGTTAGATACACTCTTGTGCGGTTGTGGGGGGTTTTTTTTCAACGTGAAAAGCTAAACTTATGACTTGTCATTCAGGTTGTTAAAGTCGTGAGACCACTGTTGCTAGGCAACTGAGAAATACAGACACTGATTATCAGCTAAGTAATGAGGATAATGATTAAGATTAATGAGTTGACGAGCTACCATGAAACTGTTGAGTGTTTTTTGGACAATGAAATGGCACAGTGACCATGTGAACAAGACAAAACTGTCAAAAATATCCACATTTTCCTCAGATGTGTTGATAATTTACTAAGAAAATATTCCGTATGACTAAAATCACACTGTACTTGTACTTAGCATTGACTGCTAACCAAACTGGAGAAACAGCTACATTCCATCACAAATGTTAAACTCAGAGCTATTATACAATCTTCTGAAGTTGTGAATACCTCAAAAGTGTGCTGTTCGTGTGAAATATCTTGTTGAACACACGACTCCATTCGAATGTAGCATTACATTAGCTAGCTAGCTAGTTAATGTAATGTATGCTTAGGAATGGGAGGAACGTCTTTGAAATGTTAGCTTTGTTTTTCAGACATTTGTGGGAAAGACTTTTGGCAAATTATGAATTAATATGGAAAAAATTGAGTTGCTCTCGTGCTTGTTGAACAGCCTCGTGGTAGGCCTGTAGGCTAGCACATAACCGATTATCTACTCACGCTAATCACAGGAGTGTTAAAGCACAGATTAACGCATTGCACAATGCCCATTTCTTGTTCAAAATGTCATTTCTTATTTCTCATTCAAGACAAATCTCTCTCTCTCTCTCTATAATCCGACACCGCTGACCCACAAGCTTTTCCTTCACGTCCTGCTCGCGTCTGACCCTGCAAGAGAGGAAATGTTTTGTTTCATACTTAAGTGTGAAGTGAGCTGCCAAGTTTCATTAGTCACGACCTTTTTGGATGAAGAGGAAAAAAAAAAGAAACGGGTGGGTAGAAAGAAAATGTTTGTGCTGCACGAGACAGCCGAGCCACAGTCGTGCGATCAAAGTTAATAGGCGGCAATTGGCTGTTAAATATTCCCGTATGTTTGGCCACATCGAATTGAGCGAACTGCACTTCGCTTTAATAGACGCGGTTGTGCCGTTTTCTGAGAAGTACAAAAATGGGGCTGTGACAAAAAGCTTCAATGTGGCTTTAACATCTGTCCCGTATTTTGATTTCTGTTTCATGTGCCCGTGGATGAATTGGCAGCTTGAGCGCGGGAGTCTCTTATAAAAATGGCTCGAATGCTCAGAGTTTCGCTCTGCTTTATCTCAGTGAGGGAATTATTACGGCTCATTTTGACAGGTCTAAAGCCAAGGATGGTTCTCTTAAAACGAGGGGCAGATTCTCAACAACACAGTTTGACAGCAAAGGAGGGATGTATGCTCTATTTTCTAATTTTTCAGCACCGTTTGTGTTACGCTGTTCTTTTGCGGCGAGCGCTGCATGTCTTTGGTAGGCCGGTTCCATTTTTTACAGGGTTCATCGAAACACAAGTGAACACACTCCTTTAGTGTAAACAACACCACAGCAGGTCTGTATTTATGGCTCTGTCGAAACGCGTATGCTATATCTAATTTAGTCAGAGCCATAATGGGAAACCCCACTGCTACCACACACACACACACACACACACACACACACACACACACACACACAC
>JAOTRR010000028.1:5634184-5645546 GCA_028570945.1 Gogo arcuatus | reverse complement strand
AGTCTCGCCCTGCCTTGGTCTTGACTTGATCTCAACCCCTCAAAGTCTTGGTCTTTTCTCGGTCTTGATACACTCTGGTCTTGGTTATGACTTGGTTTCGGTTTAGGTGGTCTTGACTACAACACTAATCATAACACATGCGCGGGTCGATGGTGTGATGTCTACGGTTTTTAAAACAAAAAACGTGTTTTGAAAAAGCTTCATTTTCAGTGACCCAAAATACGTTTCCAAAATACAGGGAACAAAAAATGTTTTTAAAAATATCATGTTTCTGGGCCAGCAAAACAGGGACTGGTGCTTTCACTTGCCTGGTGTATGTATGAGCTAATAAACTGATATTTGTCCACCCGAGGAGATGAATATTCATATGTAATATACTGTAATGACGAATATTAAAGTGTACGGTAAAGTGTTTCTATGTGATGTACTGATGAATATTTATGATATACGTTAATACTAAAGATGAATATTCAGAGTTAATATATTTCCATGACGTCTATGACCTTATGTTATAACGTTTCCCTCTTTGCCAAGACATAAACACGTACCTGTTTAACAAGAGACCTAAGTGACATCATCATCTGTAAATAAGGATAAACACACACTATTCGTAAGTTTGTTTTGTAGAAAACCTGAGAACTCATAGATTATTTCTTATTATCTCTTACTAAAAGACCTGATTTATTCCTACAAAAGTAGTTTGTTTGTTTGTTTTCTGTAAAGTGCTGTTATGAACAAAAAAATTGAGTAGCCTTTTCATAAATAGTGTGATTTATTTACGAACAGGCGAGCGTCATTTCAAGCAGGAAAACGATTTAGAAAAAATAGAAGTATCGACAGTGCTCATTCACAAAAACGTAAAATACTTCGCCTGTGGCCGTTTTAGACCATTCTCACGTTTTAACGTCATTTTTACATGATTAAAAAGGCCCATATTTGCTGATTTGAAGATCATTTATATCTGAGTCACACTGATGTAAAATCTTATTTTTGACCTGTAGTAACACTTTTTTTATATTAAAGATAGTTATATATTTGTAAAATACACGTGTATTTGTCCGCATGTACATTAAACTGTAAAATAAAGTGCAGTTTTTTTTTCTTGGCCTGCATAGATTTGCAGTATGACAGTATTGCACTTTCCCTCCATTCACTAAAAACATTTTAAAATTTATCTTTCTTTTTACACAATCCTCAAAAAATATGAGTTTTAAAGTTCAGTTAAACATGATGAAAATACACATGACATCCAGCAACATTTGAATAAAGGCAACATGACATGATAGAAAATGATATTTTAAAGTAATTTGGGGTTAAATTAGACTGAAATCATTTTAGTCCAGATGATGATGATGATGATGATGATTACACCAAAAAAAACAAACAAAAACAAGATGTTTCCATTGATACGGTGCCGAAGCATTCCAATTCTCTTTTTAACGCACTTTTTGTCCACTTCCCCGTGGTTAAGTCCTTTTGGCTGTTTTAAAATTCCTTTACTTTGTTAGCTTGTGTGAAGTTGGTTAGAAGAGCATTAGATGAGGGATCCAGGTGACATCAGGAACACAATTTACCCAGAAGACCTTGCACCGGTCTTCAAAATGGCGCTGTTGAATGAAGCTGTAAACAAGAGCTTAAAATGATTTTCCTCCACTAGTATTTAGCACGCTAGACTAACTGCGAGTTGCCAGGGGAAGTCAACAACTGTGCATTGAAAACAGAACTGAATTACAGATTGGAACAGAAGAACCGACGGACTGGAGGACATTTGGTTGCCATGACAACAAAGTTGTTTGCATGAAATTATACATGAATACAAGATGATTACGTTTGAAACAAAGAGTGAAATCAGTGTCACAATTTGCGGTCTGAGGAAGAAACACCTTACTGGCAATTAACAAATTGAGAGGCAGCTACATTGCTAATGTGACTGCTAACCAAATCATAATAAATATAAACAATTGAAGCATGTAGCTTTCTGTGTGGTTGTGTGAGATCATCAGCTATGGCAATATTTGTTTGCCATATTGTGTAGACAATAAAATTAGGAAATATTCCAAAAAAAAAAGTCAATGACAGCCACATTAAAGTACGGCATGGTTTGGCTCTCAAACATAGCCTACTTCTTTAACAGATTCATTGGAGAACCGAACCAGAACCAGCTCTGGCCTGTCGATGGAAAAGGGGCGTGAATGTAGTTTAAAATGCAACAATTTTTGGAAGCATAATTCTGTGTAATTCTATGTTGAAAGTGGAGCTGAATTTTTATTTTAAAATATGGCATTTTGGTCCTAATGTTTATTATTATTATTATTATTATTATTATTATTATTATTAATGCTGAATTAAAAAGAAGATTTAATGACCAGAACATACACTACCAGACTTTAAAAACCTGCACATTTGTGCAATTATCCAATCATACGGCCGTGGATATCAAGCGCAACGCATATAATCATTCAGATCCAGATCAAGAGCATTAGTTAATGTTCACATTAAACATCAGAATAATAAAATCTGATCTCAGTCTCTAAAATTTACACAGAATGGTGTGAAAAACAAAAAACATCCACTGAGAAGTAGCTCCGATACCCCTTTTCGACCAAAAGGGAACGGGTCCCGTTCTGATTAGTGTGCACCAAATTTTGAACCGTTCGGAGCATTTCGACAGGTTCACAACCTGAAAAGTTGGTTCCCAGCTGGAACCAAAATATAGCTGGTTTTTCCAGCGCGAACCGGACGACATCAGCGGTTGTGTCATTAGCTTGGAGAGGAAGCAGAGCGCAGCAAAGGAGAACACGATGGAAAAGGATACATCTTCAGAAAAAAATGGACCCAAAACAAATATCTGCAATAACAGAACAAAAGGTAATCAGTGTGCGCCGCCATCTTGCTTCTACTGTTTACTCCCGTTGTGTATTGTGCAACGCCCTTCGTTCATGATGCATCCTTGATTACAATTGTTTCGCTCATAACTGGTGAAAATGTGGGCCGGTTCACTAGCTGGCACCAAGGTTCAAAGAATCTTGAACGGAACCGGTTCAAGAACCCATTCCGAGTTGGTCGAAAAGGGCTAAGAGCGTGGAACGGCATGTTGATTCGAGAGGTCAGAGGTAAATCAAGACTGGTAAGTCAAATTATCACTCTTGACAACCATGGTGAGCAGAAAAGCATCTCAAAACACACAACACGTCGATGGGGCTACAACAGCAGAAGGCCAAATCAGGTTCCACTCCTGTCAGCCAAGAAGAGGACTCTGAGGATACTGTGGACACAGACTCACCCAAACTGAACAGTTGAAGAATGAGAAAAAGGCAATGTTGTTCAAATCTTCAGCTGTCCAATTTCAGTGAGCCTGTGTCCACCTCACGGTATACTTTTCTGCTCACCATGTTTGTAAAGAGTGGTTATTTGAGTTATCATAGCCTTTCTGTCAAGTCAGACCAGTTTGGCTATTCTTCTCTGACGTCTCTCATCAACGATGTGTTTCTGTTCACAGAGGTACTGCTCATACTGCATGTTTTTTGCTTTTCACACCATTCTGTGTCGACTCTGTTGTGTGTCTGTTGTGTGTGAAAATCCCAGGAGATCAGCAGTCTCTAATATCCTCAAACCAGCCCGTCTAGCACCGATCACCATGCCATGGTCAAAGCCCCTGATGTTTGATGTGAACATTAACTGAAGCATGATTTTATGCATTGTGCTGCCGCCACATGATTAGCGCATTAGATAACTATATGAATGTGCAGGTGTACTGGTGTTCCTAATAAAGTGGACAGTGACTGAGATTAGATTCAGACCTCTTGTCAGGACATAAAGGATCAGTTATTAAAACCGATTAAAGGTAGCCATCTTTCTACCTAAGAATTTCTATTATCTGCTCAATGTTATGCTAGTTGCTATATCTAGAAATGCTCTACCTAGAAAGCTAGCTAGGATAAATGAATGCAAAATGAGAACAGGTGAGATGTACAGACTTCGAGTTACCTTGACACTTTATCATGTTGATCTTTAGTGTTTCTTGCTAAAAAAATATCTGACAAACATTATCATTATACACACTCAAAACCTGAGTTATGCTAGCTGCCTACTGTGCTAGCATAACATTCAATAACATCCAAAAACTAGATAGCTGGTTAAGTAAGAAAATCTGCTTATATAAATATCTATGAACCAGTGTGACTGTTAATTTCTGGTCATTAAATCTGAAATTAACTCAAATTGCAAATTACCAGTCAAAATGTTGTTGATATCACAGACTATACTCTTAAAAAAAAAAGACAGCTCTGTCATGGTACACATTGCATTACTGTGTAATGATATGTTTCAGTACGTTGCTGGTTTGCAACTTTTCAGTCTTTGAAGCACGGTATTTAAATAAATAAGTTGGATTTGAATTTCTTTTGTCCTCTGTCGCTATGTGCATCATTCAGTCTTCGGTGTATTTACAGTGAAGCGCTTTCATCAAACTAAGCACCGTAAACATAAGTTTTTAAATGCATGCTTTTTCTGTCCCTCAGCACTTTCTTGTTTGTGGTCGAGTTCGTATGAATCAGCAGGATTATAATTGGTTTTTTTAGATAAATACGTTCTTTTTCCAAGAAGACTGTTTTAATATTTCCTGCAGACAATGCCATAAATATAATGACCTTTTCATTTTCATGCCATGCAAAAATATCTTTTGCTTCACCTCCACGCCTCTTTGTTTTCATCTTCCAGTGTTTCACATGCTAGTTTGCGAAATATCCCCGTCTCCTGGCATGAGATGAATCTCTGGCGTAAACATGTGATTCTCTACTTTGTGTCCACTTTGGTTGCTTTCGGTTTTTCCCTCTGCGTTGTCACCTACTCCGTCCTGAGTGCAGTTCTGTGCAGTAAATTTGGGTGAAGGAACTGAAGTGCCAGCAATGTCCTCCTCCATGGACACTCGCTCATGTTCCTCGAGGAGCGATAAAGTCTCGTTTGGATGGAAATCACCAACCGGAAGCTTTGGAGAAAGGATTAGTCCTTGTTCTGGGATTCTAGTTAGCATTACTGATTCAGAAAAAAGTGGAGAGCAGTCTTGCTCCGGTGAGTCATCATCTTCCAGAAGACTGATGCTGAGTTCCTGAGCAGAGGAAGTGCTTGGAGGTGTCAGAGGAGCATCATCTTGACTTTCTAGAAAATGTACCGTCATGCCTGGGTTAATATGTTCAATTAAACATGTGGTGTTGTCCACTATACACTCTTCATCTTCCTTATATGTTACATGACCACTAGGTGTGTAATCAAATTGGTTTCTCTCTTCAGGACTAATTTGGAACGTGTCCAATGCTGTCTCAACTGGATTCCCACTTTCCACCAAACTTGTGGTGTTCTCCACAAAGCTCTCATCATCTTCTGTGGATGCTACCTGACTAACTTGGTTTTCAGACCTGTAATCAAACTGTTCAGCCTCTTCTGAACTGATGTGGGACACATCTGATGGTGATTTCTTGTCCCAAAGTGGAGGCACTTCAGTCTGACTTTGCTCAAGCTGAGCTGTTGTGTTAAAAGAAGGGATCAACTTGTTGCCTTCTCTGGGGTCAGCAGTGCAGCTAGCAAAGCTGTCAATGCTGGCCATGTGTGGTACATCTGAAGCAGGTCTATTCCGTTGTCGATCAGATTTGGCATTCTGTGCTTGCTGCTTTGGCCCGGCAGCATTCTGATTTTTGTCAAGATCTGATAAAGATCGTGCCTTGCTCATCTGGTTGTATATTTCTTCTAGTTTCTGAACATTAAGATGCTGCGGACTTGAGCTTTTAAAACACTCCCGTGATCCAATCTTTCTATCAGATGGTCTTAAACTGGCATCTGAGGAAGCACGCTTTGGAATTCCCCACCTACTTGGAGACAGGTGATTATCGAAGGAAGGTTTGTCTTCACTCTTCTCTACCACAACGTCCATTAACTCCATGCTCCTGGCAAAGGCGTCTTTCAGGTTCATCGAGACAATGCTGCCGTTCCTCTTTGCTCTCTCTAAGGCCTCTCGTCTCTTGATGGCTTTCTCCTGACGCTTTTGCTCCTTGTAGAACTCTGAGAAGTTGTTGACGATGATGGGAATTGGTAAAGCAATCACCAACACGCCTGCGATGCAGCAAAGCCCACCGACTATTTTACCAAGCAGCGTCTGTGGATAGATATCTCCATATCCAACGGTCGTCATGGTGATAGTGGCCCACCAAAATGAAGCTGGTATACTTGTGAATTTTGTTGCGTCTTCGTCTTTCTCGGCAAAAAACACCAAGCTTGAGAATATCATAATTCCCATTGCTAAGAACAGTATAAGCAGGCCGAGCTCATTATAGCTCCGCCTGAGCGTAAAGCCAAGCGACTGGAGTCCGGTTGAATGTCTTGCCAGCTTAAGGATCCTCAAGATTCTCATGATGCGAAAAATCTGCACTACGCGTCGTACATTCTGGAACTGCAGCACGCTCTTGTTTGACTCGGTCAGAAATATAGTGACATAGTAAGGTAAGATGGCTAACAAGTCAATTACATTTAGAGGTCCTTTGAAGAATTTCCACTTGTTGGGTGAAGACAGGAAGCGCAGCAGGTACTCCATGGTGAACCAGGCGATGCATACGGCCTCGATGTGTGCCAGCTGAGGGTTATCGTTTGCTTGACCAAACTCATCTATCACCTGGAGCTCAGGTAGCGTGTTCAGAGACAAGGCGATGGTGGAGAGGATGATAAAGAGGATGGAGATGATAGCCAAGATCTGTAGAGAGAGAGAGAGAGAAGTGTATCAATTTTAAGTGCTATAAAAATATACTACCCCAGTTGCCAAAGTATTATTTATTATTACACGCAGTTCTGTGGTTTTTTGGTCCATAAAAGCCTTAAGCACTACAATGCCTTTATTGATCAGTGCGTATTAGAGCCATACTTGTAAAATCACTTCATACTTCACATCCTGCCTCAATCTTAATGATAAAGGACAGGTTTTTTCAAAAGTTACCTCTAATCAAACCATTAAACTGTCAGAGGGCTTAAAGAAATCAAGCAGCCATGATGTAGGAGCAGCAATAAATGTGATGTCTATCTTATCTGTATTCTTTGTGCTTTTGTGTACAAAGTATGAACCATATGAATTACATTTTTTTAAATAGTTTTTGGAATTGGGCAGTGGATGATTGTTATTATTTTTTTATATTGTTACGATCTGTCTGACCCTCAGTGGGTGAAATGGCTGCAGGTAAAAATCTGATGTAAGTTCTTAGTTTTTTTTTGCAAATATTGATTTTTGCCAAGTATGATGTCCCTACATTAGTGCTTGATTTCCTGTTGTAAAACTGAATTCCTTTAAAGGAGGTGTGCAAAGAAATTTCAGTTCAGGTTAACTACAAGTTATTTACAATACAAAAACCAAAAAGCACTTGGCATGTCCAGAACTAATTGCGATTTCTTAGGATAGGCTGAAATATTTATGCATTGTATTGTTAGTGGTGACTCTATTGCATGGTCCCTTCAGCCGAGGTGGAATCTGTTACAGTTCTATGTTAACATATTGTCATCTAGTCTGACTTTTTTTAAATTTTTGTTATGGTTACATTCCTAGTATAAGGAACACTGATTTATAATTACGATTACATCTCTGAGTGAATCTGCCCTATATGGCCAAAAGTTTACGGACACCTGAACATGTGCTTGTTTGAACATCCCATTCCAGATTTAATCCCCTTTGCTGTTATAATAACCTCCACTCTTCTGGGAAGGCTTTCCTCTAGATTTTGGAGCGTGGCTGTGAGGATTTGTGCTCCTTCAGCTACAAGAGCATTAGTGAGATCAGGCACTGATGTCGGGCCAGGAGGCCTCGGGTGCAGTCGGTGTTCCAGTTCATCCCAACGGTGTTCAGTGGGGTTGAGGTCAGTCAGGGCTCTGTGCAGGACGCTTGAGTTCTTCCACTCCAAACTTGGCAAACCATGTCTTCATGGACTTTGCTTTATGCACAGGGGCATTGTCATGCTGGAACAGGTTTGGCCTGTTAGTTCCAGTGAAGGAAATTGTAATGCTACAGCATACAAGGACATTCTATAGAATTGTGTGCTTCCAACTTTGTAGCAACAGTTTAGGGAAGAACTACATATGGGTGTGATGGTCAGGGGTCCAAAACTTTTGCCCATATAGTGTACATTAGAGGTTTCTCAATATGAAATAACACACACCTGCCAGATATTCAGAAAACAGTTTTTTTAAAGAACATAATAATAATTTAAGATTAATAATAATATTAATCTTAACATTTAACATAATCTTAACATAATCGAAACGTTTAATCATAATAATAATAATAATAATAATAATAATAATGACAACTTTGTGACATCCTTTTGCATGCACACACATACATTTGTCTAACTATCCTTTTGAGGACTTTCCATTGACATTATTAATACAGTTCATTAATGCTATGCCTACATCTAAATATAACCCTAACCTTAACCCTAGTAACTGAAAGGAAACCATTGGCGCTTTCCAAAGTAGGACTTTTTTTTAGGAACTCAGTTGCTGTATGCACATTTCTGCTGGAGGAACCATGGAGGAACCATAAATTGTTTCTTATTCAAAGTCCACTCTTTTCTACAGCCTAATAACTATTGGAAGCAAAGCTTGTTGTAACCTTCACAATAAGACTGACCCTCTCTCCTGCAATTCAAAAAGTTCAGGGTGTTTTATCCCTAAGGCTGTGAGGAAGAACCAGCAAAGTTGGACATTCCTCCACTGTTTTGTTTTCACACGAGTGGTGAGTCACGCTGTCTTCTGTATGTTTCTGGTGGCACATTGTTAGTGGCAAAAATAGACTCCAAGTGCAACTCACCAAGTCCAAAAAACCTCTCTATGTTCTTGCCTTGATATATTAATGCAATCATTAATCTTCAGTAACTGCTTTATCCTGGATCTGGAGCTAGAGACATTCATTCATTTACACATTCATTCACACCTAGTGAAATTGATCATAACTAGTCCACCAACAACCATGTTTTTGGGAGGTGGGCGGAAACTGGAGAGCCCAGAGGAAACCCACAGGGACACAGTGAGACCATGAAAAGAAACTCCACACAGATTATATCCCAAGCCAGAGCTGTGAGACAGCAACACTATTCACAGTGCTATTCTTATAATTGAATAAAAAACTTTTCTCAATGAGCTTTCCAGATTTATAATGAACATATTCAGCGATTACATACTTCTTCCTACAACTAATACAAGTGTCTCAATAATATCAGGACTGCATGTACTAAAAATTAAGAAATCTCAAATGCTGACAAGGATGCAGATGCAGAAACAACTGAGTGCTTTTTCGAACCGCATTACTATCCAGAGTAGATCCTTTTAAAGGAGATAATGTGTGTAATTTCTTTACAAAGATCTTCTACTGTCCCAATTTTCATTACACATGCATGAGTGCTACTTAAAGTAAACCTGTTATTGGCAGATAATGCTTAGTATTAGCATTAGCCGATATGCACTGGGGGTCTGTGTTCGTGCAGGAATGTGGTTTAAGAGAACCTCTAAGTGCAGGAATATTAGGGCGTATCATGATTTTAGTGGGTGAAAAGCTATACATAAGTGCATTAGGATTCAGACACAGTGGCAACAGGGACGTTAATCCCACCATGCGGAGAAAGAATGTTAGAGTTAAAGAATGAAAAGGAGATCAAGAGAATTTAGAATTAGATAAGAAATGCATTTAGTTAAAAAAAATGAGATAAAATAATAAAAAAAAGTTGAACAGCTGAAATTTGTAAATAAAATAAAAAAGCAATGTTGATAACTAAAGAAAGCTTAATAATAATAATAATAATAATAATAATAACAAAGAACGAAAGAGTTAGAAATAAAATGGTGAAATAAAATTTTACATTTCTATCATTTAAATAAGCAGCTAATAAAAAGTTATAGAAGTTAAAGAAAGAAATGAGTTAAAGAAGGAATGAAAGTTTAATTAACAAATTGGAAGAAATATCAAAAGTTAAAGAAATTACCAGGCCATAATTGAGTTCCTAGAAGTAATAAAAGGAGTTAATCAAAGAGAAGTTCAGGCAAACTCTCCCACACACCATCATCAATTAACCATGAAATCAAATTACAGTTGTACACCATGTCAGTGAAATTCCCAGGACACGAAGCACAGTTCAATAAAATGTGACATAAGACGTTTCCTTCCTGAATAAATGTCCAGTGAATAAATGACCTACTACTTTATGGATAATGATTTTAAAGTTAACAACATACAGAAAGTGTTGCTGTGTGATTACTTTAAGGGAAATGAAGTATTTGAGGATTATGAGAAGGTGAAACAACCTTTGGAAGGTTACAAGCTCATCCACGGAGCTCTTCCAGCTGCCATGTGCGGGACAAAGTGTGTGAAGCCACGGCATGTCACCTGTGGTTGTTACGCAATTACGTTACCGAAGTAACACCAACATCTACTCCATAAGAAAATGCATGCACTCCGTATCATCATATAGGCGGGTCATATACGAGTGCTCCAGTACTGCAGGTGGCGCTATTCAAACTTCATGACAATTTCTACAACTCCAGAAAGAAGATCATTGTTCATCAAAGTCATCCATCTTAGAATTAATCGGTTTGGGAACACCTTGTTTTTAATGACCACTGACACTTGGTTGCGTAACGTGTTTGTACATAAACTTCGCTCGCTTGCCATATGCAGGTCACGTCTAGTGTTAGCGATCTTCCTAAGGCAACATCCATTTACTCCACAATTATGCCACGTTGTTCGTGGAAGCCATTTGAATGTCATCTAATCTGGATGAAAGTGCATATTAAAACCAAAGCATAACTGCCATGCGTCACACATCTCAAGCACATCAAAGTCTTCAGAAACGTGTCGACTGCATACTGGCTTTTACACTCAGTACAGCACTACAATATTTATAAGATAAGTGTGGTCTGAGACTTGGCCACTCAGATGTGTTGGTCTTTCTGGGTTCGATGTTTTATGGATCAGTGGTTAGCTCCTTGCTTTGAAGGCCAAATCCAAGAGAAGAGAAAGGTCATGATGAAAAACACTATAGGATCTGAGAAAGAAAAGAAAGATAGGTGAGGTTTTTTTTTTTTTTTTGCATTAAAGCTACAGTGCTGAGGATATTTTTATTAGGAATGAAAATACATGATTACTGAGTCATGGGAGAAAAATGCTATATCATAGCGTTGTGTTAGGGATGTCAGGTTAGAATTGGTGGGAAATTTGTATGCATACATCATACACCAGGTCATACAGTACCAGTCAAAAGTTTGTACACCCCTACTCATTCATAGTGTATTTTGACTATTTTCTACATTGTAGAACAATACTGAAGACATTAAAACTATG